>SNQJ01S0045143.1:90918-116705 GCA_010110895.2 Picea sitchensis | reverse complement strand
ATTTCACCACTCCACCTCTTCCTCTTCCTCTACCTCCGGTACGAGGAAAAATGTTTCCGTCAACATACTGACCTCTCTGTTCAGTATGTTGCCCTCTCTGTGAACTTCCACCTCTCTCAGTCTGAGTCTGAGGTTTCTTCCACTCTTCCTTGGGTTTCTGATTTCTATCCTGGGCAACTTATTTGCCTCTGGGCTGACTTCTGCCTCGACCTCTTTGACCTTGTTTTCGGCTCATCTTCTCTTCATATTTTAGAGCCATCTGATAAGCATCTTCCACCGTTCAGATGCTCATCATGCTCATCTCATCCTGAATGTCGTATCTTAGACCATTCATATATCTGGCAACCTTTTCATCATCACTTTCGCGATGTCCTGCTCTGATGTTCAGCCTGTAGAATTCTTCAGTGTATTCCTTTACTGTCATCAACTTCTGTCTCAAATTTTGCATTCTCCAAAACAGAGTAATTTGGTAATCCCTGGGAATGAATTTCACCTTCATCTTCGTGATTATCCTATCCCAACTCTTGATCTTCTGCTTTCCTTTGCAGCATCTGTCATCTTGTAGCTCATCCCACCACAATGTTGCATGTCCTTTCAATCTTGTGACAACATGTTTGACCTTTTTGTCCTCCTCGACATCTTCATAGTCAAAATATGTGTCCAGATATCTAATCCAGTCTAGAAGCTCTTTAACATCCATGTTTCCTTCATATACTGGAATGTCCATTTTTGCCTTAGCACCCATTCTTGCAACAGCCCTAATCAGGTGTTCATTTGTTGCATCTTCTGCTGTGACTTCTTCTCCTTCATGTCCAACTTCATCTTCACTTTCGGAATTACTGACATCTCCAACACCAACTGTGCGCCTCTGTGTTGTCTCCATGTCCTCAAGTCTGGCGCATATGTCACACATATCTCTTTCCATGGCTGGGTTTGGCACCTGCCTACCCCTTCCTCTTGGCATTTCCCTTTCCTTTCATGGATCGGGTGTTTTCCTGTCCCTTCTTCTCAGCGGCATGGCTGAGATTTTATTTCTCGCTTTCCCTGTCTGAAGTATACAGACAGAGTCAAGCTCTGATACCACACTAACGTAGACCTATCGGCCCTCAGGCCGAGATCCACTCATAGGATCGTTCTTCATATCCTCTGAGCCGGATCGGCTCTTTCGATTCCCTGTTGGAATCACGATTTATCGATCCATAGGTCCTTTCGACAACTCGCAATCTTGTGAGTTCACCAGTCGTGACTTCCGACTCTTCCTTCTCAAATCTGCAATACCCGAGATCGCGAAATGGTTATATCTCTTCTCTGTCAGCACCCTCTGTGTGTATGACCACCGGCTAGGCTTAAATGCCAGAGCCTCTCGCAACTCGCCACTTCACGAGTTGAAGGGTTGAACTCTCGCTCCCTTATCTCCCAAACCCCTGAGATGTGAGAGTTCAACGGGGGGTTGACTCCTTCCAATAAGTGACATGTGTCTGCCTATCTATCGCACAGGCCCTACCTTGAGGTTTTGCCACACGTCCACACTCGTGCCTCGGCTCTCAGCACTTCGCGACTTTTGCAATCGAAAACAACTCCTTTCAACTTCTAAACCCCCGAATGCGCGAAATGCGATGGGGTCCCTGATCCCACAGTCCTCCCATGACCTGGATCCGACAGCTATCCTCACTCCTCACGATTTCATGACTTCACGACTCGGAGCACCCAACTCTTGGGCTCTCACTCTGTGAACCTCCAAGTTTGTGAGATCCCTTGATCTCTGCCACCTGTCCTCCTCCTAATGGATGATTGTGATTCTCACGTGGCTTCGTTACTCGCGACTTTGGGACTTTTGGGACAAAATTATCGATCTCTTATCCTCTGATATGCTAAAATGGAGAAATTATGACACTTCATCAACGCGGGTCCCACGATGGAACTTCCCACGTTTTGGGAATTTTGGACTTCGCGAATCCTAATGCTATGCTCTCAGTTCTCTGACTCACGAAACCCCAAAATGGTCAACAAAGGTCTGACCTCCGTGTCGGCGAGTATGCCACCTTTCCACTCTCATATGGATGGTCCTGATTTCCTTCGCATCTTCGCCACTCGCGAAGTTGAAAAACTTCTCTCTCTGACCTCCGATGTTTGAATCCCTGATACGGGTGATCTCGCGACACGTGTCCTCCTTCTATCAGACGACTCATATTATTTCGCAGTTTCGCGACTTCACCTTTCGCTACCTCGTGAATCTTGATACAAAGGTCTTAAACCTTCAACTCGCGAATCCACGAAATGTGATTACACGAGTGATCAAACGACCATTGTTGGCTTGGATCCCACGACTCGATTTCTCCTGAGCTTTCACTTAGAAAAGCACCCACCATAACCTTCTCACTCCTCTACAAGATCTGACGGTCCTCAGAACCTTGTGAATTCCCCTCGGAGAATTCCGACCGTCCAATTCCTCCTTGATGATTTCTACGAAATGAACACAGTATCTCTTCATGAAATTTATCCACCAGCAAACAATGTCGTTGTGCCTCCTTCTAACACTTCAAGTCCCTAGCCCTCTTGAGCTTTTCTTCGACAGCTTTGAAGATCCTATCCTTCCTGAACTTGATTGAACAAAATCCTCAAGTACTTTGGGGAAAATTCCTATGCGCACTCCTTGCGGAAATTCTTCAAATAATTCCAAGTATTTGAACTTCTTCGACTCTGCGCACTCCCTGCGACAACAGTCTTTCAACAGTTTCACTCAGGTTGCAAACACTGAGACTTCACTCAAACTGCTGTGCCCTCCTTGCATGGCTCTGTGCTTAACTGCGCCTGCGAGAATGAGAACAATTTATCCCTCCTGAGCTTGCAGAAATGAACTCTGACTTCTGTCAGCGCACACCTTGTGGACAATTTCAATGCACTCCTTGCGGGGAAAACTCTTGCTTTCGAGGCAGGAGAAACAATTGAAACTCATTCCTTACTCTCCCTCTCTTTAGATTCGGACATTAATATGAAATCAAACATTCACACATCAAAACAAATGCATAGCAGTAAAACAAACGCCATTAATCAACATGTACAAACGAGAAAGTAATTTAACACCATGGTCTGAACTAGGAACTTTGTATTAATCCAGAGCTTTTGTACATGGGTTTTACTCTACACAGCTCTTTGCTTTAGCTCTCCTATGCTCTCTTCTCATGTTGCTAATGTACAATGATACAAGTGAATTGTCTGCTATCGTTTTCCCTCCGGCTCCTAAGCATCTAATATAGGAATTCGAAGCTACCTACTTACATTTACTAACACAAATGCCTCTTAGTCCCCTTGGACAAGAGTAGGATGTTGAAGTCTAATTACAATTTGAAAGTATGCCCTTTCTTAACTATTACATTTTATTTTGGCACATCAACTTCAAAACATCTCAAACCTTATTTTATCATGTGCCCAAAATGCGTTAAGCACTACACCCGCTTGTGGTTGGTGATGCTCTTGCATCATGAGCTCGGAAGAAATGATGAATCTACCAATGAAGATGATGATGAATAAACATCCCGGATCATGGGTATTGAGCCATCTGTCTTAAAGACTCTCAATTAATGAATATTGAATTATTAGGATTATATGTGATAGTTGTGATAGACCAAAGAACCATCCATCGAGCAGTCTGAAGTGTTTGTTTGTATATTTTGGGAAGACATATTCAGAGTAATCAATTAGCATAAGTACAATAAGCTATAGTAGTACAGATACTTCTTGATAGTATAGTGATAAATGGGTCAACATTATGGACAGTTGTCTAACAGAGTCTTGGATAGTATGGGCATGGAGTTGGATTTTTAAGAACACTTAGCATGTTTGGAAAATATATGATAGTGGATGAGGCATGGATTCATAGATTGGTTAGAAGAATGGTTCAGAGACAAGGAAAATTATCATAATGGATGATATCTACACAAGAAATGGATCCTTAATGCTAATGGATTCCAAATTGTGAGATATTATTTGGACACATGTAGTGCATGCAACAATTCACATCAAAATAGATCAATGCTAAGAAAAAACAATGACAAACAATGACAAAACTCCCCTACAAGCTATGGAAAGGAAAGACCCGACAAGTGTGAAGCACTTTAGAGTATTTGAAGCAAATGTTGTATCAAAAGAGAAGAAGATGGCAGAATGGGTGGACAATAATTAAAGGAAGAAGAAAATGAATCAATGGAACAACTGCGAAGAAGAAGCCAGAGATGAAGAGATCAGATAGAAGTAGAAGAGCAGTTCAACAAGTATCTCCAAGATACCTAACAAGCAGGTAAAAGAATCATCGCTAGGATCAAATTATTGGAAACAAAGATCACGGAGTTGTGAGACTAGAAAGAAGAATTTGTTCCTTAAAAAAATACATAACACTCTCATCTACGATTGAGCCAAACAGTTTTAAAGAGACCAACAAGGATGAATTTTGGAATAAGGCCATGGATGAAGGAGGTGGATCAAATAGAGAAAGAATGACACTTGGGAATTGGTTCCCTGACAAAGAATAAGAATGTGATTAGCACAAAATGGGTATTAGAGAAATAAATTGAATGAAGATGGATGAGTTACAAGGAACAAACGAATTGGTATGTAAAGGATACACATGGGTTGAAGGAATAATATTTGAAGAGACATTTTCTCCCGATTCCATAAGGGAAGCAATCTAATTGCTTTTAGCTTATGCATGCTCCAAGAATAAAGTGTGTCGGATGGACATGAACTCATATTTTGAATGGGGAACTTGAAGAAAGAAGTCTACATGAACAACCAGAAGGATTTTTAGTTGTCATAGAACACAGATTATGTGTGTAAATTAGAGAAGGCCTTGCATGGTCTAAAGCAGGCTCCTAGAGCATGACACTAAATTTGGATAAATATCTACAACATGTCTGGGGGTTGAAAAGGAAGTGTAGACAACTACCTCTACATCAAGGTAACTCAAGATAGTATTTTATTAATTGAAGTTTATGTTGATGATGGTATTTTTGGAAGAAACGGTGGCAAGTTAAGCCAGAAATTTGCAAAGGATATGCAAAAATGAATTTGAAATGTCATTAATGGGAGAACTATCCTTCTTTAAGGTCTTCAGATACGTCAAAACCAAGGAATTTTTATTTCTCAAACTAAGTATATCATGAAATGCTAAATAGATTCAGAATGGAAGATTGCAAAACAGATTTACCACTCTATGCAAACCAGTTGCAAGTTGAGAAAAGATGATGATTCAAAGTCTACAGACCGAATATAGGTCAATGATTGGTGGTATCTTATATGTGACAACATACATATCAAATTTAATGCAGACAATAATTGAATGGTGAAAGCGCGATTTCAAGCGAGCACCAAAGGAATCACATGTATTAGCGATAAAGGATATTTAGATATCTCAAGGGTATAAAGAGTTTTGGATTATGGTATCCAAAAGGAAAGGATCTATCAATTATTACCTACATAGATGAAGATTGTCCAAGTTTCATTGATGAATGAAAAGAAGCACTAGTGGACAACGTTCTACTTGGGTGAGTTTTGGTATCATGGCTAAGAAAAAATCATCAATATCATATCTCGGCCGAGCTGAGTATGTTGCGGCAACAACATGTTGTACATAGGTTCTATGGATGAAACAAGCTTTGACAAATATACAGGTTTGAGTATGATGAGCCCATTCAATATATTTTGATATTAAGCGCCATGTTATCTCAAAGAACACAGTGGTGCACTCAAGACAGCTTTTATTCCAATCCATTATCACTTTCTACGAGGAGCAGGTTGAAGAAGAACATCAAAGTTGATATGTGGGCACAAAAGAACAAGTGGCAGGCATATTTATAAAACCAAAACTTCCATGTGAAGCCTTTGAGTATCTTAGCCAGAGGAATTTAGATGTTATACTCCAAAAATGAATTATTTTGAATGATTATCTTATATGTCTTAGATTACACAAGGAAGCACCATAAAGAAGGATAGTTGGGTTGGGGAGGTCAGTTTCAGGAAGAGTTTAGTTGGGGGGGTATCCCCAAGGACAGTTTAGTTGGGAGTAGCCCGGATGGAAATATACATTCCATGATGACAAGGGAGATTTATCATATGCAAAGGTAAATTATTGGAGAAAGAGAAAAGGGCATGGTTCTAGAGGAGCATGAGTGATATGACAGTATTGCATCAGAGTGTTTTCATCAATGCCAAAGGGGATATTGTTGATTAGTGGGTTGGTTTTTCATTGATGTCAACCCTTGAAGAAAGTGTCAGTAGAAAATTCTAGTAGCACAAAGTTTGAGTAATGGACCCAAGTTTGTTTGATGTATAATGGTATGAGTTGTGATATATATTTGCGGGAACAACTATTCTAGATGGATAATACATGTCATTCCATTTCTAGTGGTATGTGGAATGCCTGCTCCTCATGGTTAGATATTTATGTCCATGTGAAGTTGGAGAACCCTCACGAGAGTCATCTACAGAAGCACCAAAAGGTCAAAGTAGTCAAAGTGGTTGCAATGAAGAAATTATTTTTTTGTTAATTGCTTTGCTGTTATTTTTTAAGTTATACAAAATATTGGTGTTAGGAGACTGATTTGTTGGTGTTAAGAACCCAGTATCAATATAGAATAGAAAAACCTCGAGAATAAGTACTCAATGCCTTAAAAAGAGAGAATTTCAGATGATAAGTCTCTTAGAGGGGGCAACCTCCATTTACCCCACATAAATGTTCAGAAGTACAAGATGATTCCAAGTAATGTCTCCTTAGTATATATAGGAGACCAAGAGGTATAATTACAACTAATGGAATAATGCGACATAAATAAAATAACATTACTAATGTAATATGCCCCAATTAGCGGGTAATGAGCCAATGTTGGGATTAACATGCCCCTCCCCTTGAGACAAAGTGTTATGCGGAGCAGGTAACTCTAGATGCTTCTGTATAAAGAATAATCTTTGGAATATTCAGGCAGTAGTTTCCTCCATTTAATTAGATATAAATGGATCTATTCCTTGGTGGTGAATTCTTGTGTCAGTGATTTAGGCTCCAATATGATTTTTCCAATATGATTTTTCCTTCTCGTCAAGTTAAAATATAGTTTGAAGCGGGATCTTGTCACCTATAACCTTCTTTAATCATGAAACATGGAAAGTGTACTCATGAATGTAAACGCTCAATTTGTATGCCATACCAATATTTTGCAACACCTTATAAGGGTCATATTGCTTTAGTGATAATTTATGATCCTTCTTAGCTTGCTTGAGGGACATCTGTTTTATAGTTGTAGCCTCATAAATAACCAATCCCTCACTGAAACGCTTTCACTCTGATGTTGATATGCTTGTTGTTTCATGCGATTTTGTGCCATGGTTAGGTTGTCCTTTAAGATTTGGATTACTTGTTGTTGATGCTTTCGGCGTGATATTCCATTGCTTGAACATAATTTTTCTTTTTAGAGAAGAAGTGATGGAAGGAGGGTGGTATCCATAGGGTTCCATAAATGGTGTCATTTTGTTGTGGTATGAAGAGTATTGTACCACCATTCCACAAGGGTAACCATTTGAACCATTGTGTTTGTTTGTCGAAGAGACAAATCAACTGAGCATGCACTTCGGACTGTTTGTTCACTATCTTGAATTTGTCATCAGTTGAGGATGATAGGATGAGCTATGAGCCAGTGAATACCCAAACAAGAAAATATCTATCCAAAATGTCAGTGAAGATGGGATCTCACTTATAATAATATTTGGGCTTCCATGTGGATTTTGAAATGTCTCCATGAATCGTGTAGCTATCTTGCTTTGAAAGGATGAGAAAAAGAGAAAAAAAAAAAAAAAGTGTGCGTACTTGGTCATTCTATCAACAATCCTGCGGTAACCTCTTTCCTTCAGACTTGGTAACCACAGTGAAATCAACAGAAACCTCCTCCCAACACTAACTTGGGATGGATAATGGTTATGGGCAGGGTCTTAATTGTTTCCACCATATTTTGTTGGAAAATTGACATTCTGCCACAAACCTTTGAACATTAGTTTTAGGCCATCCCCAAAAATCCTTCTTGACCCTATGGTAGGTTTCAAAAATCCCGAGTGCCCTCCTCTTTGGAGGTGTTAAGTTAATGGTACCTTTGTTTGAGTTGGGGAGTTCATCGTAAATATAAGAAATCTTTGTACCGTAGTGAATCATTTTCCTTGTAAATCTGTCGATGCACTAGAATCCCCTCATGACCTTTGAATGAGAGTCCACTTTTTCATCATTCTTCCATTTCTCCCTTGCTTCTATTATCAATCGGGTTGGATGATTGATATAGCATAGAGAAAGGCCTAAACATTTGCATCCTTTCTTGAGAGTGCATCTGCCACAATATTTTGCTTCCCTTTTTTTTTTTTTTTTTTTTTTTTTTTTTTTTTTTTTTTTTTTTTTTTTTTGTTATTCTGAAGATAGTATTTCTTCCAAAAGAGTATTTACTAAGACTATCGCGGTTGTTTGACCTTAAAGTGCCTACCTGTGTGTAGGTAAGGCCTTCATTTCTTCAATGCATGTAATGTGCCATCATTTCCTTCTCATAAATGGGTTGTTGGGTCTTTCCAGCAGTGGTTAACTTTTAAAAGCCGAGGGCCTTCCTTCTTGCAATAGGATGGTACCAATTCCATTTCCCGATGCAATGGAATTTCCACACAATAAAGGTTTTTGTGTTGTCTGGAGTGGTCAAGATAGGGCTTTACACATCACCTCTTTAAGTTGTTCAAAATATTTAGTTTCCTCTGGAGTCCATGAAAATGCATCCTTCTTAGTTAGTGTCATTAAAGATGTTTATATTCTTCCATAGTTCAAAACAAACTGATGTGTGGCATTGTCAAACCCAAAAATCCTGTAGATTCTTCAATGTTTTGGGAATCGGCCAGTCCATCATGGCTTTAATCTTGTTAGGGTCTACCTTGACACCTTCATGAATACAATATATTTAAATGCTCTACCTCCTTCACTCCAAAGAAACTGTTTGGATGGTTTGGCATATAGTTGTTTCTCTTTAGTAGTTGTGGCACCTTGTCAACATGTCACATGATCCTCCCAGACTTGCTATAGATTAGTATATCATCAAAAAATACTAACACAAATTTTCGAAGGAAGGTTAATGGAATTCATCAACCTTGGAATGTGGAAGGTGCATTTGTAAGGCCAAAAGGCATGACCAAAAATTCATAATGGCCTTCATTAGTTCGAAATGTTGTTTTGGGATATCTTCTTCCTTCATTCTAATCTGATGATACCTTGAATAGAGATCAACTTTGTGAAATAGATTGCTCCCCGTAGTTCATCTAACAATTCATCAATGATGGGAATGAAAACTTATCTTTAATAGTGATCTTGTTGAGATTTCTATAATCTGGACACATATTCCATGAGCCACTATTTCTTGAATACCATTACCATAGACACAGAGTAAGAACTTTGGCTAGGTCTAATAATGCCAGCTCTAACATTTCTTCAATGCACTCAATTTCACTCCCATAGGAATAAGGTATCACGTATGGCTTCTGATGTTGGGAGGGCAGCTCCGGGGAATTAGGTGGAATATCATGATCATGATTTGAGTGGGTGGGAAGACCTTTGGGAATATCTTCAAATACTTTGGAATGCTTATCAATGATCCTTGGAGATCTTGAGGAATAGATGGCTTAGATGTTTCAATATCTAGTGAGCATAGTTATTGTGCTCCTTGATGCCTTTTTTCAATAATTTTGTCATGCCATTAGGAGCTTATCACCTTACTTGGTTTCTCTGTGATACCTCTTAATTCAATTGTTTTTCCTTCCAAGTAGAAAATTCAACACCACAACATCATTCTAATTACAACATCAACACCACCCATGGGTATAGAAATCATTGGACTATTCATTACATATTCCCCATAGTAAGATTGATCTTATTGCCATTTTCCTAAAGATTGATAGTTCCTCCATCTACAATCATTATTTGAAACTCTGGCGCTGGATATACAAAACAATTGGAGCTTTGGATAATTTATAGTGAATAAGAAATTATGAGTACTTCCATAATCAATTAGGACTATTACCTTTTTCTTTTTTGATGTATCTTAGATCTTGAGGGCTTGAGGAATGCTAATTCTGTAATGCATTACTGCGATATCATGAAGTCAACTCTTTAGATGAAATTTCTTCTCACGTTTTCATCTTGAGATGGTTCTTTGTTCTTGTTCTTCTTCACTCTTCACAATCTATGTATAATAATTTCTTCTCACCACATTTTATGTCCCTTACTATACTTGTTGAGAAATACAATCAAGCATAAACATTTTCTTTTCTTTCCTCCAATTGTTGGGGTATCAACCTTGTAGGTTGGTGTTTTTAGAAGAGGAGCATTATTCTCTCTATAGATGTTGAGTTGGTCCTTCTAGTAGCCATAACCATATTTTTACTTTCCAACATTTTTTGCCACCTAAATGCATTCTCCAATGATTTGGGTTCCCAAAAGCCAACCTCATGTTGAATGTTATCATTTTAAATTCCTATGAATACATCAATCAAAGTGCTCATCTAGAATATCTGTTGCAGCACATGTTCAATCTTTGGGAAGTTATCCAATGTGCTCTGTAACTGAACCCTTTGTAGAGATTTATCAATTGGCTTTAAAAGAGAGTATTGCTCCTTGTATCCTCATGGTGTGATATTATTTATATACATTGAAAATTGTTCAAGTGATGAGTGATTTTCAAGAAAAAATCCATAGATTATAGCCTAGGTGATTGGGTTCTAAATATAAAAGTATAATTCCTACCTTTTGTGTGTGTGGCACATTATGTAGATCAAATGTTCTCCATCTCAAAGATATCCATGTGATTGGGTCCTTTCCATCAAACTTCCTCATATCAATCTTAGGAACATGGTTGGTCTTCAACTTAAAGGTTGGAGTTTCTCCATTCTTGATTCACCTTCTTTGTGTCCTCATCATGAATTTCATGGGACACATTTTCACTTTCAGGTGTCCTCTCTATTAGGAAATTTTCCAATCCTTCCATTATCTCCCCTTTTAAAAGCATCCATCTTAGTATTTCTTGCCTCAAACTTAGTTTATGTTGAATCCATCATCTCTTGTAGCTCATCTTTTTGTTACTGTCTTCTTTTGTAAATCATTTGTGTCCCTAAGCATTTCTTCACCTTCATCAAGAGTCAAGTAGAGAGTTGTATGGAGCTTATTTGGTGTAGAAGTTAACATTTTGGGTGGCATGTTATTGATATCACTTTAAACCTTGATTTTGAGTGGTTCTGCTAGACAATCTTCCTTTTATTGTATCTCAAAATTTTAGTCCTTCTGATTATGAAATTTTCTTTTTGTAGGTATCTAATATTTATTCTCTACAATACCACAAGTGATAAAAATTTAGATATGCAGAAATTAGGATTCTGACAACTTTCCCACAACTTGTTCTTTTGGCCTTTCCGAGGAAGATCTCACTTGCCTTAAGTGCCCCACTAAAATAAATTGATATAAATTATGGAAACTACTACTAAGGGTTGTCCACTATCCAATGAAACTTGTGTCACTGATTTGGATACTCTAGGAAGGAAGCTATGATTGTTTTTACACGGAACACACCTTGAGACTAGTCAATGGTACTAGTCGGATACCTATCTTCCATAGGGTGTATCCACAAATTTAAGACGACCCATAGCTGAAATTTCGACCTGAATGCCTTGATAAGTTCTATGAATATCCTCTGGATTTCAAGGTTTGAAATGTTACAAAAAAATCTACGTGAAAATTCATAATGACTCGAATTTAGGATGATTCTAGAACCTATCTTACAAAGGTTGTATCTCCAGTAGAAGGCCTCAGGAGCTAAAATTTTAACTCAAATGCCTTGATCCGTCTACTAAGTATGCTCCAATCTTTCCTTTTGAATCATTGTAGAAACAAAGGATTATAGTGAAAATTCCAATGTGTCTCAGATGTATCAGCGAAATCCCAAGACCTTAATTTCTGATACCATATGTTAAGACAAATATCAAAATAACATGAAAACCTCATAATAATTACTCAACACCTTGAAAAGAGAGAGGAATTTCAGATAATAATCCTCCTTCGAGGAAACCTCCTTTTACCGCCCATAAATGTTCAAGTACAAGATGATTCAGAGATGAAAATGTCTCCTTGGTATATATAGGATACTAGGAGGGTATAATTACAACTAATGGATTCAAATAAACATAAATAAAATAACATTACTAATATATGCCCCAATTAAAGGGTGTGAGCCAATATTTAGGGCTTAATGGTTGGTTGTACAAGCAAACAAGATTTCCTATTCGGAGTTGGTTGTACAAGCAAACAAGATTTCCTATTCGGAAACAAATCCCATTCTTCCACGTCAAGAGGGATCTTAACATAGAAGTAAACTTTTGGGAAAAAAAACCAAGAATCTTCATAACTGGATTCTAAGAAGCACCTAGCCTCTAGTCCAATCCTTTGACCAAATTATTTTCTTCCACCTCAAGAGGGAGTTTAATGTAGAAGCCAGTTTTTGGGGGGAAAACCCAAGAATCTTTATCAAAGCTCTCTTTTTAAAAATGGGGTCCCTCCCTCTTTTCATATTCCATAAGCACAATGGATTGGAGCGTATGTTTTTTTGTTTAACCAAGATGAAGGTTTAAAAATGGGGCTCCCCTCTCCCTTGGAATTAAACATTCAACTAATAAATCTGAATTCTAGTCCCAATAAGTTCAAAGTAACATCTGGTGGGAAACTAGGGATAAAAGGTAGGTGACCTCCCCCACTCCCACACTTTAGCAGCCATCTCGAGTGATTTTGTATTAAATTCTCTTACTCTAAAAGTTGGGAGGTATATGGGATAATGGAAAGCAGAGTTAAGTTCTATTTTGTGGTGAACAAGGAGGGAGTCTAAGGGAAAACTTGGATCAGAGCCATAGGGGAAGAGATGAGAAGCAAGGATGTGCAGTTGGAGGCTATTTTGTGGACAAGCTTGAAGCTTAGTGTGGGAAGGTTCATGAAGCGATGTTCGGGGTTACCTTTTCTGTTGGGTATCGCGTCAATGCTTGTAAACTTTTCTCGTTTCTCCAATCATGTTCTAGGGTCTATTTTAGATCTATCTGTCATTCCCCTTGTTGAGAATTTGATTGGTGAAGGATGAAATTGTTTCTTCTTATGTTTATTGATTTTAATATACCAAGAAGCCATCCCCTGAGTGTTAGGTTAAGCTTGACTCAGTGACAGAGTCAAAGTTGTTAGATAAAAAATGGTGGTTTCCGACACATGGTATAGGTGAATCATGGTTTTAGAGCTCATGGATTGCATGTAATGAAATCCTTTAAAAGGATGGTGATACTCCATCATAATGTGTCAAGAGTTGAGCGATGAAGAATCACTTGGATAAGGCCAAGAGGTTAGTCAGATTGACTGGGTTTGGTCAAGGAACTAATAGATCTATTAGTTGGTTTTTCCCAGTTTGGTTTTTTCACAATAAATCCTAGGCATGATTTATGTGTTGTGTTGTTGTTGGTTGATTATTTATTTCTCTCACATGTTATTTTCCTCTCATGTGGTATCAAAGAACTTGGAAATCCTAGAATATATCATGAGAGTGGTTTGATGATCATGAAAGATGGATTTCCCCATGACACAGTTGTTGGAGTAGGGAGTTAGGTTTTCAACAAAAGAAATCCCATAAGGAGCGGTGGATGGATGGCCCACCTAGAAGACTATTACATGAATGGATGAGAAATTGGCAAAGGTTAAAGGAAGTCGAATATATAATGACAGATTTTGTGGTGGTGGCAAAGGAAAATCCCTATATCATTAGCTTGCATGATCGAACTGGTGTTGGAGATGATAGCATTGGTATTTTCCAGAGAGGCGTGGAAGTGTGTCTGGATGATGATCAAGAATGAACTGGTGCATAGTTGGGGTTTGAATTTTATTTTCACCGATGCATTGGTGGCACAAAGTTGAGCAATGTAAAGGGGATAAGATGGCGACATAAGTGTTGGGATATAAAAAATGAAAAAAAAAATATTGTGTAGTTGAAAATATTTATTGCATGTAAATGGGAATACAACTATAAGCCCTAGCTAGGCAGGAAACTTATTGGTAATGTCTATACATAGATCTAGGTGATAAGGGGGAGAATGCAAGATTCCCTGATACCGTAGTGATAAAATTTGAGGGCGGTAGAGTCTTGAGGTGAGCGGTGCATACTCACTTGGCCACGTTGGCCAACTTTGGTCATGGGAAACCCGACCAAGTCAAGTTTAAAGGGGGGAATGTTAGGTTAAATTTGTCTTGGTGAAATATTCAAAGTTGGCAGGTAAACAATGGAGGTTTCGGGCATGATGTATTTGTGGATCGTGATTTTAGAGCCTGTGGATTGCATGTAATGAAATACTTTAAAAGGATGGTGATACTCGATTGTAATGTGTCAATATTTGAGAGGTGAAGGATCACTGGGTCGAGGCTAGGAGGTTGGTCGGATTGGATAGGTTTGGTCAAGGAGCTAACATATCTATTAGTTAGTTTTTCCCAGTTTGGGTTTTCCAAGATAAATCTCGTGCATGATTTGTGTGTTGTGTTGTTGTTTATTGATTATTTTATTTCTCTTGCATGTATTTTTCCTCTCATCGAGGGAATTGTAGGGAATTAGTTGCAACAGATTTCTAGTGCACAAGGTATTTAATCTGTTTTAGCACAATGTATAGTCATGAACTCAAAGAAATCCAAATAGTATTGAGGAGACATGAGGAAATTATCCAATCCAATAGTCAGGTCATGATACTACTTTCTACAAAGTTGGAAGAAATGGAGCTAGTAATAATCACTCATAACGCCAATGTCATGGCTCTCATACACCTATAGAATTAAATATTTGATGCATTGGAAGAGGAATGTGACAGGTTGTGTGCAATCATTCCGTCACTGCATTTAGATTCACTTTCTTTGGCTTCCAACAACCTGGGATATGGACTACAACAAATCAAGGAGGAAGACATTGTAAACCAAAATAGGGACCCAATGGACATTGAGGAACCAAATCCACCTCATTCACATGGGGGAGAAGAAGAACATGGTAGTGTTCAAACTTAATTTCATGAATGTTTTCCAAATATGTATCTATTTTGGGCTAGTATATCAAGGTAGCTACTATGATCACCTAGAAGACTAGTTTAGAATAAAAGTTTGCAGATAGTATGTCATGTATCCCAGGCACAATCCCCTTTATAATATATAAAAATGATCTTTTTGTTTATGCTAAAGAAGCATAGAATTATGTTTAAGTGGTCCCAATAAACCCTATTTTAAATCATTTTATATTAATTCAAAGTTTTTGAAGATGTGGGTAACCCAAGGTTAAAATCAAATACTTGCAAAGTCAATAACAAGTGGTTAATGCAAGGTTAATATTAAATAAATTCAAAGTCAATATTGAGTGAAGTCAATCCTATTCAATTGATTAATAACTTAAAAAATTAAATAATAACAATAAAATCAATCATTTTTAAAATATAAATAAATACTATATATATATATATATAAGGGGAAATACATCATATTATATCCTTCTTATAGAAGCAATCCTTTCACCATTGAGATCATTGCTATGATTAGACACCTAATGTACAAGAACAAGATATACAACATGGATGGAAAGAGGCTCCCCAAAATTGCTTCAACTCTAGCCAAAACCACCACCGACTCAAGTGGGGATGGCATAAAGATGCCAAATCTTGGCTAAATCATTGGGGAATTCAAGAATAAGTCATCATGCAGAATATCAATAATAATACAAATATTATCACTTCTAAATTTAAGGAGAATATGTGGTGTGATAAATAATTAGTTGATAAAAGGAAACTAAGATACTACAAGGAGGTGGTCAACCCTAAGTTAGAAGATCAAAATTACCTCTTAGTTTTAAGAAGTGAAAATAAGAAAATCAACATTGCTAAAATAATAACAAATTCTCACGACCTACATAGTGAAACTGGGCATTGGACAACTCCCAAAACACCGTGAGATGAGAGAATATGTCACCTTTGTGACACTAAGTGTGTGGAATATGAAAAACACTTCTTCTTGGATTTCCCTCAATATACCCATTGTTATCAATGAAAAATCATTCATAACAATACCGACAATGGTTGAAAACATTGTTGACACCATTTTCACTCTTTGCACACAAGAGCACCTCACCACACACTTACAATTTCTATCATATATTTGAAGTCATTGTATGCTCTCCTCCCTGCGCCCATAAGGGATCTAGGAGGATAAAAAAGACTCCATATATCCTTGGAATTTTTCCACACCATTTTAATCAATGAGATTGATTCATGACCCCAATATCACAACCCGCTTCAAATCCTAAAATAAACCCTTAAACAACTCATTTTTAACCTCTATAGGAGGAACACGAAATAAGTTTGTAGTCTAAGTTAGGATTTTGAGGTAGGTATCCAAACAACCCTTCATTATCATTTTCACATTTGAAACTTGGAAAGTTGACAAATTAGGGAACCCAAAACCCTCTAAATCAAGTGTTCCTATACCATAAGGCAGGGGCATACCTGTGAAGGGTTGAAGTTCGAGGTCTGGTTTTTTTATGCATGCCTTCTTGTGTCACCCAACTCTTTGAAATAATTCCGCTTGTGACCCATTTCTTAGGCCAAAAATCTAAATTTTGCACTTGATAGAGGTAACTGAGTTGCCAAAAACTAGGATTTCTACTCAGGTGGCAATTGTGGGATGCAATTGCACCTCAATCTCCACAAGTTACAATAAAATTTAAGCCCCACAAGTTACAACCTCTTCGCTTCGCTTAGAGTTTACTTATCTCAAAACTATCATCATAAACCTAGGGTTTTAGAGTTGAGCCTTAGTAATAACAATGATGAGGGTAATCTTAATCACTGTAGCATAAGAAAACACTTATAAACACTTAGCTTAAAAAAATGTCCACGAATAAAAATAGATAAAAAAAAATCACCATACCTACAATACTGTCGCTTTAACTCAAAATTTATGAAATGTTATGGCTTTAACCCAAAAGTTATGTAGTGATGAGTATGTCGTAAAGTATAGTAATGAAATATAAGACCTTCTATACTAGAATGTGAAGAGTTTTAAGCTTCACTAAATGAGATCGAACTTTCTAAAGCTAACTTCCAAAATTCTATATTTATATCTATATCTTATAAATAGAAAATTATTAAAACAATGTATTTTTTTTCGGCCTTGTAATGTTAAGAATAAAATTTGGCTGGCAATGTTTTATTTATCCCATTTTGGTGGTACTTTGTTATTTTCTAAATTAAAAATAAAATAAAATAAGTTTTGAATGTGTTGGCCCTTGACCAAGTTTTGGGAATTTCTTGGTCATGTTGACCTATTTTCGAACTTCGATAGCCTGTCGAAGAAGGAGCACAAGATGAAGCGGATATCATGGGATCTTGGCCCCCTTTCGGGCCCCTTTTTGGGTTTTGGGGAATATGTAATGAGAATGGGATGTCGGCCCATGGGTTTACCCATGTTTAGGCCCATTTTTTATGTATATATAGATGTCTAGGCCATATAGAGAAAAAGTAGTGAAATCGACATCTATGTGATGTAGGCTAAGTGCCAAGGGTTGAATCTATCTAATCAAGGATTTGTGCATTCAGTGTAATATTTGTAGAGCTGAGTGCAAGTCCCTGGGAGAGACTGTAGAAGGCTCTGTGCTGTAACGCAAGGAAGAAGGATCTAGCAAGCTGCCCAGATCTTATGTCCCTTGCAGAGTAAGGGTTTTGAGGCTCTGTCCTTGTAACCGATTGACTGAAGACAATAAAGAAGAAGAGTTGGTGGACGTAGCCCCAGGGTGGGGGTGAACCATGTAAACATTGTGTTATGTGCTTTGTGATTTGTCTTGATGTGTTCATTTGTTATATACTAAGTTCTCTGATATGTTTAAGATAAATAAACTTATGCTTAGTGCTACTGATAAGTAGAACAATAGATCTAATATACATGAATATGCTTAGTGCTTGATCTACCAGATCTGACCTATTTACTTATGATAAGTGCTTGAATACATTAGATTAGTGTTAATACTGCGAATTTTTGTCTTATAAGTGAAGTGGTTATTGAATGTATATTGAGGAACTAACGATGCTAAGTGATTTATTCAGTAGTACAATCACATATATGTGTCCCAGCTAAGGTTGCAGACACTTGAGTACTGCAACCACCCCTGCCTCTACCTCGGGTGAGAATTCATCTACTTCGTTGGTGTTGCTGAAAGGGCTGGTAGTTAGGGCTTTGTTGGTGTGTTGTTGTAGCATTGAACCCTGGGTCTGCCCCTGTGCCAACAAATGGTTCCATTGCTGGGACTGAAACTATGATTGGTTGGAACTAAGAAAGAAGAATCTTTGTGCAAAGAAGTGACCTGAAATCTTTGTGCATAGATTTGTGCCCTAGTGCATAGTATTATACTTGACTTAAAATCTTTGTGCTAAAGAAAGAAGATCAGATCTGAAAGAAAGAAGCCTAATCTGAAGAAAAGAAGATCAGATCTGAAGGAAAGAAGCAAGATATGAACGCTTGGCACTCTAAGAAAGGTAAAAGTAAGGATTTATGATCAAAAGAGGTAATATCTGCAAGCTATGTGCTCTAATAAAGGTAAGAATAGTTAAAAGTTTTAGATCTGAAAGCTTTGTGCTCTGTAGAAGTAAGATAAGTGGAAATTTATGTTTCTAGAGTATGGATCTACGTATGTTTAATAGAGTCTCTCCTAGTTTGAAGGATAGGTCATTAATAGATGAAAGAAGGTTTGATATGAGTATATCTGACAAGAATAGTGAAAGATATATTATACCTATTCATAGAAATAATGTTTGGACTAACAAATGGATGCAAGATCGTAGAAAGAAATTGTTGCAGGTTAGCTCATATGATCCTAGCGCGCAGTACAAAAGAGACTGGGGATCATTTAAAAGAAAGAGAGGATTAACCCTTTGTTACAGTTGTAGAAGACTGGGACATGTAGCTAAGGAATTCCCTGGAAGAAGACCTAGTTGTCTTTGTTGTAAGGCTCTAGACCATGAAGTGTTGTATTTCCCTAGAATGATCGCTAAGCTTGAAGGAATGAATCTGAATCAAGAAAACCCTAAGCCGGATCCAGAAACTAAGGCTTCAAGAAAACCCTAAGCCGGATCCAGAAACTAAGGCTTCAAGAAAACCCCAAAAATAATCAAAGAAGGCATTACTACAGATGAAAGACACCTTGGATGACCATCAACATGTTAGACTATCAGATATTTTTAAAGACAAGGAGTGCCTTGAAGCAAGAATAGGGGACTTCGACATTGATTGTGTTCTAGATGAGGAAACACAGGTGAATATTATGCCAGAGAGAACTTGGGAAGCTCTAGGGAGGCATACTATGATTCCTTCATTAGGAGGAATAAGGTTATTCAGAGGAAAATTGGTAAACCTGTGTGGAAGGCTCACTCAGATACCTATGACCGTCAATGAAACTTCAACAGAAGAATATTTTGAGATTATTAAATTTATTGAAGAAAACGCCCCGTTTACCATGTTAATAGGAAAACCTTGGGTTGACAGAGCTCAAGCTAGACGAAAGGAATAAGAAGAATCCTTAGATAAGAATAAACAAGACTTAAACGATTTCATGTCTAGAAGGATCGCACAATTGATTGAAGAACATGAGAACATATCGAAGCTAGTTATCACTAGAAACATTGATGTTGAAGTTGCAACATTAGGATACCCACAAAAGACTGAAGTACTTACTCCATATAGAGAAGAGGTATTACCCCTTAATCCTAGGAAATAATCTCAACAACGCGCATTGACTATGTTAAAAGATGATAAGAATCAAAATGGAAACAAGACTACTGAGACGAAGCTCACTGGAAAAAAGGCTAGAAAGATAAGTAAGAAGAGGGCTGAGATTGAAAAGTTACAGAAGATTCTAGAGGGAACTTCGCAGAAAGAAAATTTAAAGAATTGGAGCTTCGTCGGGATATCAGAACAACAACACATGGCACTTCACCATGGCGAAGCAATATAGCCATTGGGGCCGATATATCCCTTCGACTTCCGCTCCGAACGGATAGAAAAGAAATAAAGGTTTGTCATCATATCATTGGACCGCACCATAACGGATCGAGAAAGAGTTAATAGGGGCTCATAACTATTGCACATGAACCATTGCCGAGTTTCCTACTTATCCCTTCGCACGAAGCACGAAGAACACTTTTTATAATTGAGAATTTGAAGCCTGCAGACTGAACGAATTGCATATAGTGATCATTGCGCCCTTGCTATTATTTCAGTGCAGTGTCTAAGTCCATCGTGACTCTGATAATTTTAATCCTGAGATCGTATGTCTGACGAGCTCACCACAGTTGAAGAATCAGTGAAAAAATTTCTCCTCGACTTGATGATAGAGAGAGTCATGTCGGAGAGAGGAGTGTCTACAGGTGTACAAGCATCTTTGACAAGAGGACTACAGGCCTCTCCGTCCATTGCTTGAGTCAGACTATCTTGTCTAGCTGATGAGAAACGAATGAAGTACAGAGACTATATCGCGAATGCCAAGCTGATTCTGAGCATTTTACCCACCTATCTACCACCTCTGAGCAGTGCAATCAACCAAGATAGTGTGCCCAGAGACTTTGAAAACACGTTGGTCACTGCATACCTTCCAAAAGAGGTGCACGCAGTTCGTGTTGACCAGGATAAGCTCGCAACATTGAATTTTAGCAACTTTAACCTCAGGGACAGGAAGGTTTACAGCATGCTCTCCCCCCATAAGTATCTGACGAGAAAAAAAGGAAAGAACTCAAAGATTACCCCCCAGTCATGGACCCAGAACCTCGCACAGTCCACCCTACTGAATGTTATGAAAATTCTGCACTTTGGGTGACACCAGGAGGTGAATGCATGCGTCAAATTACTATTGTCTTTCTATCATGGAGGTTATTTTTGGTTGAACTGCCACATCACAGTGGATCCGACTGATCCATCAGATCACAGAGCTAAGCATGCAAGGCCCTGACCCACAGGATTTCTACCCCGGAAAGACCACGGATCGCACTCTCTCTTAGAGGATAAAGGATAGTTATAGAGATGTAGAGAAGGGAACGTGAGGCTACAAGGTAGCGTCTATCCAGAGCAGTGCAGTGTGCCTAGCCTGTCAACTGATCACATGGAAATTAGTTCACAAGAACCGGCCCACCCAAGTAACCGGATTTGTAGTCGACCTCGCAGGGAAGTGCGCGGAGGTCCTACACATGAATTGGGTGAAGTACTTGGTGAACCAGTTAGAAATGGACTGCAAGGAATCACAAGACCAAGGATATGAGTTCCACTTCAGTTGGCTTCTCATATTAATCATGTTCAACACATGGGAGATGCTGGAAGGTGCGACCTTCTCAGGCATCGAGCCCTTTGAACCATTGGCCACGAAGTTCAGTACGTTGTGGCACTCTAGTGACATGAACAAGAAGTGTCAATCAAATGTCATCTTCCACATTTATTACACCCAACTTAATACCTCTATCCATTCCGAGCCTCGTATAACCCCGAACACAATCCATAGGTTTAGACCCTTGATGAAATTCAACGTGGGCCGCCATTTCATCTATATCACAGCGTGTGCTGATGAGCATAAACAATAGCTACAATCATACTACAAGTTGATGGAGGAGGATTTAGAGGAAATCACCAAGGAATGCTTGGCAAACCTCTTCATCCCAACAGACCCCATGGAGCTATATGATATTGATAGTCCAGAAGCAGTGCACGATACACCTGGACCGAGCAAGACTAAGAAGAATGAAGAAGCTCAAGATGTAAGCAGTACCTCAGCGAAGACTGCTTCTATCTCACCTGAGCAAGGAGGTAATCGCACAAAAGTGGAACAGAAGAAAGGCGAGGCTACACTGCCTAGAGATGAGGAGGACCCCTCAAAGAAAAGGAAGGTTTCCCCTCCGAAACCTCCCTCAAGGAAGAAATCGAAAGAAACCAGGACTAAGTTTGAGACCACCCTCACGTCAGACAACTTCAACTTCATCGTCACATCACTGAACAATGCTTCGATGGAGATAGCAGAGAAGAAAGAATCTAAATAGGAGGAGGTGTTCATTCAGATCAAGGTTGAACTTCAAGAAGTGCATGAGGCACTACAGTCCAGCCGCGCAGTTTCTACTGTGCCTCTATCAACACGAACACCATAAATAGGAGATGAGCCAACTCAACTCCATCGGATCGTTCATACAATCAAATCTCTCCTTCGACAAACATAGGAGGAGACAACGCAAGCCACCCAGTCTTTGGCGCAAGCACAAGAAGAAATTCTATAGCAACACAGTACTGCCAAACGCGAGAAGCTTACTCTGCAAGAGAGATTCGATGAAGAAAAATCCCAACTGCATAAAGAAAAGGAACAGTTGCTCACAGAGCAAATCAACGTCAAGGAAATGGTTCACAGAGAACTTCTCTCTATGATAGTCATTGAAGTAAAGGATGAAGAATGAGTTCCACAGCAGGTGGCACAACTCGAAGATGTAATCTAGCAACTCTAGCAGTGCATAGCAGACTTGGAGCTCCGCAATGTGCCCAAGACCCCTCAAGATGTACGAGACTAGAGGGAATCCACTGCCCACAACGCAGTTGACAGATTAAAATCGCAGGCCTTGGATTTCAAGTAATTGAGTAACTAGAGCGCTCAAACATATGAAAACCTCACTGAGAATCCTGAGTTACAGGCATTGGAGTCGCAACTCCAAGAAGAGAAGTAGAACACAGATACACTATAGGTGCAGCTGAAGACCCTTTCAGTTGTAGACAGAATGAAGAGGTCTCACGAACAACGTACATCTTAGCAGCAGATCCATATGCTTCAAATAAAAGTGATGGAAGTCACTCAACGACTTCAACCTGTGCAAGATAAGGCATGTTTGTTGTTTACAGAGGTCGAGAGCCAAGGAGCAGAGCCATAACAGGCCGTCCTCACAGAAAAACAATGCCTATAAGGGGCAGTGAATGACGCAATGATCCAGGAGTTTACCGAACAAGAGTCCACATCAAAGTAGCAAGTTGAAGCAACTCAAGCCAAGCTCGAGGCATTCGAGGCAGAATTGCTTAGACTAGTGTGACTCGGGACGAGTCACAAGTGAGTGTTGGTGGCCTGTTGGACCTTCACCAAGTTTTGGGAATTTCTTGGTCATGTTGACCTATTTTGGAACTTTGATAGCCTGTCAAAGAAAGAGCGCAAGACAAAGCGGAGATCACGAGATATTGGCCCCGTTTTGGGCCCCTTTTTGGGTTTTTGGGAATATGTAACGGGAATGAGATGTCAGCCCATGGGTTTACCCATGTTTAGGTCCATTTTGTATGTATATATAGATGTCTAGGCCATATAGAGGAAAAGTAGTGAAATCGACAACTATGTGATGTAGGCTAAGTGCCAAGGGTTGAATCTGTGTGATCAAGGCTTTGTGCATTCAGTGTAATATTTGCAGAGCTAAGTGCAAGTCCCTGGGATAGACTGTAGAAGACTTTGTAGTATAACGCAAGGAAGAAGGATCTAGTGAGTTGCGTAGATCTTCTTTCCCTTGCGGAGTAAGGGGTTTGAGGCTCTATCCTTGTAACCGATTTACTGAAGACAATAAAGAAGAAGAGTTGGTGGACATAGCCCCAGGGTGGGGGTGAACCACGTAAACATTTTGTTATGTGCTTTGTCTTGATGTGGTCATTTGTTATATGCTAAGTTCTCTGATATGTTTAAGATAGATCTGCTTATGCTTAGTGTTACTAATAAGTAGAACTATATACATGATATACATGAATATGCTCAGTGCTTGATCTACCATATCTGACCTATTTACTTATGATAAGTGCTTGAATACATTAGATTAGTGTTAATGCTGAGAAGTTTTGTCTTATAAGAGAAGTGGTTATTGACTGTATATTGAGGAACTAACGGTGCTAAGTTCTTTATTAAGTAGTACAATCACAAATCTATGTCCGAGCTAAGGTTGTAGACACTTGAGTCCTGCAACCACCCCTGCCTCTACTTCGGGTGAGACTTCATTTGCTTCGAAGGTGTTGCCGAAAAAATTGGTAGTTAGGGATTTGTTGGTGCACTGTTGTAGCGTTGAACCCTGGGTCTGCCCCTATTCCAACAAATGGTTCCATTGCCAAGACTGAAACTGTGATTGTTGGGAATTGAGAAAGAAGAATCTTTGTGCAAAGAAGTGACCTGAAATCTTTGTGCATAGATTTTTGCCCTAGTGCGCAGTATTCTACTTGACTTATAAAGCTTTGTGTTAAAGAAAGAAGATCAGATCTAAAATAAAGAAGCCCAGTCTGAAGAAAAGAAGATCAAATCTGAAGGAAAGAAGCAAGATCTGAATGCTTGGCACTCTAAGAAAGGTAAAAGTAAGAATTTCTTATCAAAAGAGGTGAGATCTACAAGCTCTATGCTTTGAACAAGGTAAAAATAGTTAAAATTTTTAGATCTGGAATCTTTGTGCTCTGTAGAAGTAAGATAAGTGGAAAGTTTTGTTTCTAGAGTATGGATCTAGGTATATTTAATAGAGTCTGTCCTAGTTTGAAATCTAGGGAATTAATAGATGAAAGAAGGTTTGATATGAATAGATATGACAAGAATAGTGAAATATATAGTATACCTATGCATAGAAAGAATGTTTGGACTAACGAACGGATGCAGGATCCTAGAAAGAAATTGTTGTAGGTTAGCTCATACAATCCTAGCGCACAGTACATAAGAGGTTGGGGATCATTTAAAAGAAAGAGAGGATTAACCCTCTGTTATAGTTGTAGAAGACTAGTACATGTGGCTAAGGAATGCCCTGGAAGAAGACCTAGTTGTCTTTGATGTAAGGCTCTAGACCATGAAGTGTTGGATTTCCCTAGAATGATCACTAAGCTTGAAGGAATGAATCCAAATCAATAAAACCCTAAGCCAGATCTAGAAACTAAGGCTATAACAAAACCCCAAAAAGAATCAAAGAAGGCATTACTACAGATGAAATACACCTTGGATGACCATCGACATGTTAGACTATCAGATATTTTTAAGGACAAGGAGTGCCTTGAAGCAAGAATAGGGGACTTCGACATTGACTGTGTTCTGGATGAGGAAACACAGGTGAATATTATGCCAGAGAGAACTTGGGAAGATATAGGGAGGCCTACTATGATTCCTTCATTAGGAGGAATAGGGTTATTCATAGGAAAATTGGTAAACCTATGTGGAAGGCTCACTCAGATACCTATGACCGTCAATGAAACTTCGACAAAGGAAGATTTTGAGATTATTAAGTTTATTGAAGACAACACCCCGTTAACCATTTTAATAGGAAAACCTTGGGTTGACAGAGCTCAAGATAGACAAAAGGAAGAAGAAGAAGCCTCAGACCAGAAGAAACAAGACTTAAAAGATTTCATGGCTAGAAGGATCACACAATTGATTGAAGAACATGAGAACAGATCGAAGCTAGTTATCACTAGAAACATTGATGTCAAAGCTGCAAGAACATTAGGAGACCCACAGAAGACTGAAGTACTTACTCCAGATAGAGAAGAGCTATTACCCCTAAATCCTAGGAAAGAATATCAACAGCGTGCAGTGACTATGTTAAAAGACGATAAGAATCAAAATGGAAAAGAGACTACCGAGACGAAGCTCACTAGAAAGAAGGATAGAAAGCTAAGTAAGAAGAGG
>SNQJ01S0045143.1:60515-71690 GCA_010110895.2 Picea sitchensis | reverse complement strand
TTTTAATTTCTTTAAATTAAATAATATGTGTTTTTTAAGTTTTTTTAATTTTTTATTAGATTTTTTATTTCAATTTTTTTTAAAGTTTTTTTATATATATTTTTTAAATTTTTTGGGTTATTTTAATGTTTCTCTTTTGAATTTTTTTAAATTTAATATTAAATTTTGTATTGCAATTTTTGTTTTTAGGTTTTTTTTATATATATTTTTATTTATTTACATATTTTTAGGTTTTTTTATAAATAAATTTGTTTTTATTTTTATTCTTTCAAATTGTTTTTTAGTTTTATATATATGGACCTAATGGTTAAGAACATGTGTTTCCTCCTAAGAGGTCACAAGTTCAAATCTAGAGGGGGGTAGGGTATGTATACCTCAATAGACTTTACCAGTCAAATCGCTGGGCTGAGGGGGTCTCATACACCAATTTAGTGTCTAGCTTGATCGTGACCTTAAAAATAGATTATATATATATATATATATGGTTTTTCGTTTCCTTTTTAGTTTTAATTTTTTTTTTTTTAACTTTTGTTATCAAAAAAATTAACTTAAAACATCAAAATTTCTAATTGTTTTATTTTTTAAATTTTCCTAAAAAAAATTAAATTATGGTTAATTTTTTTCTTAAAAAAATGACTGTTTTTTTATTTACTTTTTAAAAAACCAACTTTCAAATTACCTTTTTGTTTAATTTCTTTACTTTTTGAATGTAAATTTTAAAAAATTATAAAAGTAATTTTTAAGCAATGATTTAACAACCAATTTTGAGTTGCTTATTGATGATGGTAGTCATTGTCGAGGCCACATTTTCAATTAAGTTATAATCTTAACTCCAAAAGAAAACTTGGTGCTACAAGTCGCATCATTTTTTTATTTAAGGGCCAATTTTAAAGTCTTTGTCCACAATGACATTAGTTATCAACACAACGAGTCTGAATAGGTCTAAATTTTAATCACTACAAAAAGGGTGCTACCGGTAGAGTTATCATTTTTTAGAGGTCTCATTTTTAACCCCCATTTCAAAAAATGGTGCTACTGGTATGTAAAGTTGTAGAGAGATATGGCACCACCCAAATCATCTATGACATCAGTGTCACAGCTAAAGAAACAACACACTAAGACACTGGTAGTACCAGTACATGAAGAGACTTCAAGAGCATCCATGTCAGAGTCGAGTTCGTGTAACTTTCCAAGGGATTATGTGCCACCATGAAAGCCATCAACAAATCTAGTCAACTTACCAAAGGAAGTAAAGTATGACCTCGTGGAACCAAAAATTCCACTCAGAGTAATAGTTGAAGGGGAAATGCTAGGAGCAATACTGAACTTGAAGTTTGCAAATCATGATCTGTCATACAAAAATAATTTCTTGGATTTAGCACCGAGGAAATACCTGAAGACATTCATCGATCTAGAGATGTCGTTCATTAGATTTTAGCCAAAGACTTGGGCAATGGGATTGGAGAAATTAGGGATCCTGAACTTGTTACAAATCCCACAATTTGGTAGGAGTGTCGAGATGAACGCCTGCGTGAAGATGTTGTTAAGCTACATCCATGGTGGATATTTATGGATGGAAAAAACCATGATCATTGACACAAAATTGATTGCATGCATAATTGGATTTCCAATGGCAGGGGAGGATCTGTCACCACTTTTTACAGACAATTCAAACGAAAAAGAATTATCGGAGAAGTTAAAGGAGAAGTTTGTAACATTTAGAGGAGTGCACAAGCTTGATGTAGAGAGTATCAGTGATGACTACGCCCATTTTGCAACACAATTGTTAGCTTTCAAATTGTCGAGAAAGTGTCGCAAGGATCAAGTGTCAACATGTATGATAACAACGGAAGAGAAATGCGTCAAAGGCATACATATGAACTAGGAAACTTCTTTAGTAAACCAATTCCAGATAGACTGCATGAAAGCTCAAGATAGAGGTATGAAATTGCATTACGCATGTTTGTTGATACTAATAGCATTAGTGGCTTGGAGGGAGTCGAAAGACTCACAATTTTTGTTAGCAACTAATAAACTATGCCTGGTAGCGAGATATGCTAAATTGTGGCATATCGCGCAAAAGGAAAGACAACATGATAAAAATATAGATTTTTATATCTATAAGGAGGTTATTTGGGAGATCATTTAGAGAAAACCACACATTTTACCATAGGTGGTAGAAGCGTACAAGCTAGTTTTGCGATTTGAGGTAGGGCGCCATCACATGTATATCCAAGTGAAGAAGGACCCAAGTCAAGAATGGTTGCCCACACGATATAGGGTCACTGAAGAAGAGAGGGGACACATCATGGAAGATTGGGATGCTAAGTGGAAGATACCACCAATAGAAACAGAGCAGCCCAAGACACAACAAACAGGCGATGATGATGAAGAAGAAAAACATGAAGGAAATAATGCAAGAACAACACGGAAGACAGTACCTTGCATGAAGAAGAATCGAAAGGAGAAGGATACAGGAACATCAATACCATAATGAAATAAGAGGAAATTAGTTAAAGAAGTGGCCACCCAGGCCTTATCAGAGGATGACTTAGTGAATATTGTAGATCAGGTAAAGGAAGCAACTGATGAATCTTTTGAGTGTGTGGCACAGAAGCCAGACGAAAGTCAACAAATTTTGGAAACAATAAGACTAACATCAGTCAACCCAGGAGACCAAGCACAGATGAAGAATATGGCGCAAACGACAGAAGAACAACAGATGACATCCAACTTCGTGGAAACATCAAGAGAGCATTTGGTAATGAAAATAGTAGTAGGACCATTAGAGTCCCCCATGATAGAGTTGAAGGACCAAAAAAATAAAATTTGTCACATTGACTTGGTATTATCTCAACTTCCTATAGAAGTGTTATATGGGTTACAGTCAAGCGTCTCACAAGAAATTCAAGTGCACACAGTGTCAACATAGATGGAGTTGAAAAAGTCCATTGTAGATAAGGATGAGCTACAAGAAGAATGTGATCAACTTAGGCCGAAGAGAGATGAGGCCACATAGAGGACAAAGAGATTGCAACAAGTGGTACACAGGGTATATAATCATATTCCATAATTGTTTGTAGAAGCATGCACCCCCTATAAGATAAACTTGCGATGATCGATGAAGGAATTCAAGGCTTTCGAACAAAGATTATTGATTCAGAGGCATGCCAAACACTAGGTACCCCACCGGAGGAGAGGGAGGAAAGGGAGAAAAGAGAGAAGATGGAGACAACAACTATAGAGAATATCAAGAATCTAGAAGTAGAATGTGCAAATATTTATGCAGAAATCATGAGAGTTTGGACACAATTGACAGAAGATGCAGAACTGGAGGAACTTGGGAAAAAATTACAAACAATGCAGGATAAGGCACAAAAATTTAAGGAAGTAATGCCGACATTACCACCAGCAGAGATGATGACCGCAATGGAAGAAAAAAAAAATATACTCAGAGATTAACCAAATGAGGGCACATCAGTAGGATCATGTACATAAGATAGAAGCATTGTAGGAGGAAGCATTCAAAATAGCAAGAGAACTTGTATTTGCGCAAGGCGTCACAATGAAAGCAACATAAGAGAATGAAGAGAAGATGAAATTTCCCGGCAAGAAATATAAGTCAAAGAAAAGGTCGAGACTGCTAAAGAAACATTTCATAATTTCTTGACGACATGGAAGTAGTCTTGAAGTGGCTCGGGACAAGCCACATGTGAGTGTTGGGGGTCTGTTGGAGCAGGAATTTTTGGTAAGTTTTGGGAATTGAGCAAGAGTGGATCACGTGACAAATCAACAAAAGTGTAGCATGTGTGAAAGACAATTAGTGCATTTTAAGGAGTCAACGTGCAAAATGAGGAAGTTAGTTAGGAGTTTTGGGACATTTTTTCCACATTGTAATAGTATAAGACCCAATGTATATGTATAAATATGTATTGGTTTTGGGTAGAAAAGAGGTATGAATGAGGGAATGAGCGGATGAGTAGTTGATTAGCATGTAAGCTCAGTATTGTTTTTTTTTTGAGTTGATGAGTATGAGCTGAGTTGAATATAAGTCGAGAGGTATGTGTGCACTGCAACATAGAGCGAATTGAGCAGGTTTGGGTTTTTACTAAAGATCATTGTATGAGCATAGTGCACACCCATTTTAAGGAAGACTATGGATGAATAATATAAGAAGCCAACCAATGTGGACATAGCCCAGTTTGGGGTGAACCACATTAAATACTTGTGTTTTGATGTGTATGTTGTCATGATGTGTTTTCTATGATGATTATTGCACACATAGAATATATGCTTAATGGTTAATATGAATATGTATTGGATGGTCCTGCGCAGATGTTGAATAGTTAAGTAGCATGATTATGTTAGATATTATATCACTATTATGGTTTTGCGCACATAATATATGTATGAATGTTAATTAAATAATAAGAATGAATGCCTCATATTCCCCCATGACTGTGGAAGTCTAGTTCGTGCAGTCCCCATAGGTACATTGGGTGAGAGTTCATCTACTTGCGGGTGATGTCGAAAGGGCTGGTATCTTGGGATTTGTTGGTGAATTGATATTTAACCCTGATTCTACCCATTGCATGCCAACACAAGGGCCTAATAATCCTCCTCTTCCAACAAAATTGGGTTGAATTTGAGCAGAGCAAGAGGCGTCAACTCCTAAGAGGACATTGAAATAATCACAAGACTATGATTGAATTGTCCATCTTCAGTAACCTAGGATTTCCATGTCAACTTCTTGCCCAATAACTGTTAAGAAACCAAGAACTTGTCCAAAATTTTAGCCACTGCATAATCATTGGAGTGAAAATTCCTTCAAGTCAGAACCAATTTGATGGGCTCAACGTCAACTAAATTAAATTTTTCAAGGAATGATACGAAAAAAATGCCTTGATGATCTAGTATGGGGAAATCCCCCCAATCTTTTTTGAGATAGGTTGTGAAATTCAAATCTCCTCCAACCACCAAATCAAAGTCATTGAATACTCCACAATCTACCAAGTTCTCCTAGAATTGGATTTGATCGCTATATAGACCATATAGAATGACCACTTTGAAACTTAAACTAGAAACCTTGATTGTGAGATTGAATGTGATAGAAGATTGATATGACGAAGATGAGGAGGCTCTACATTTGGGGATCTAGCCTATGATTAGTCCCCCAGACTGACCCACTACATAAACTGCACAAAATGACCAACCCTTAAGCTAAGGTTCTAAAACTTAAATGGCTTGAGAGCCTCCACACACCGTCTCTTGAATAAGCAAAACATCTGGTTTTTGGCTTGCAATAAGCCTTGTGAGGGATAGATTTTTGTGAGCACCCCCAACCCTACACGTTAAAGGATAGGGTTTTTATGGTGGAGGGACCCTGGGGGATTTCCCTACTACTCTAAGGGCCCCTACAATTGTATCCTATTTTCCTTTACTAATTTCCATGACAACTCTTTTTTTAGCTTTGAGGAGATGTGATTTTCTTCCAAAGGGATTGGATTGCACAGGATTGAGGGCTAATCCCCTAGATGACGAAGAGTCATTCTTTCCTCAATGGCGAGACCTTAATTCGTATTCCTTCTTAGGATGTGGGGGAGAGGCTGAAGCTTTCATGGTGGGAGAGGACCATGAGGAAACCTCCATAATTCTAGAGGGAGACTGAGACTTTTCCTACAAGCTGATTGACTGACTACAAGCTAAGCTCCATATTTCTAGAGGAATTAACTGACTTGAGGACAAGGGTAACAAAGCCGTGGGACCTAGCACACATGCTCTATCAATCTCATTAAACTTAGAGTTACCTCCCTATTCACTCAAAATGACATTCTCTGTGGGTAATAACTTCCATGGCCGGAGGAAACTTTCATATTTCCACCATCACAATATGAAGAATCCACCCCATCATACTCGAATTGCGGTCTAAATGCAATATGTTTGATTGGGATTTGCTCGAATTCCACCAACTCCTCTTCTAGATCATCCATGGCCACGTGGTTTCCACTATGCTCTCGCATGGATCAAGTGTCGAGGTCTTCACGAAAAAGGGTTTTCTCATCGAGGTCACCCGTAATCTGGCACCGGATAACAGAAAAAATCTAGACCAAAAGCAGAAATTGAGTTGCGTCCCTTGGGCCTGACGCTTTAGAGCTTGCGGCCATGTGCCCACAAAAAAATCCCCGACCTTAACCGAAAAGCCTCGAAATTTTTTTCCATTGGTGTTATTGTTCATTTGCTATAAAAGTATAGTAGTAGTAGGCTAAAGATTTTACCAAATGGAAATTTTTTCCAATAAATTGTTGGATTTGTAGATTAAAGTGATTATTTTTATAAAATCCAAATATTTTGAGAGTTTTTCAACATATAAAAATAGATTCTGAACAACAAAAAAATAATGATTCATGTAAATTTATACAATCATATTTCAACTAAAAAAACCATTTCTTAAAACAATTAGTCAAAGCCATAAAATATATATTAATTTTGAACATTATAAATGATAAAAATTATGATTTTCAATTTTAAAAAATGGTTTCAGTATTATAAATTTGGATTTTTTGTTATGTTATTTTTTCTTTAAATTTGTCATTTGATTTATTTTTTCTATTAATGTTTTCATAAATACATACTATATTTATTAAATTCCAATTCTTTACATACTATATTTATTAAATTCTAATTCTTTATATAAAGTTTTTCCTAAACTCCATAACAATAGTTAATATATCTAATTAAAATTAATTTAAATAATCTTATAAATAATTAAAAACATAATTTGATCTTATCACGGCCTTTTTTTCTCTATTTCAAAGACCTCACTTCATCGTGACAAGGTACCCCTTAAATAACTCCTTAATAATCCGTGTTGAAAATAGCAATGTTTGTAATAGAAAAGTTGATATTAATTTGGATGGAGTGACTAAAATTTGACCCTTCGTGAGTCAATCCAATAACTTTATTCCGCTTTAGTTGATTATTAATAATAAATTAAATAATAATAATAAAACCAATCATTTTTAAAATATAAATAAATATAACCATACATACACATGATTAGAACCTTCTTCTTTTTTACATGAAAAAAATTAATAATTTTATTAACTTCAATAAAATTACAATTATTTATATATATAGGTATTTTAGTCTTAAATTTATCTCCAATTCACCTCTAATGCACCTGGTAACATAAAGAGAGTGTTTATTTTTCCTTTACAAAAACCACAATTTTGAGAAAATTATTATTTGCTTAATAGCATATCCTTGGGCTATTTGATTCACATAGGGTGACCATCAAAGATCTAAATAAAGCATATAAAAGAATATAATTCTACACAATAATAAGAAAAAAAATATAATTTTTAGATCGTATTCAACAAGTTCCATCTTCCACAATATCACATATGGTAAGAAAATTAAAACCAAGGTTTTTGAAATTGAGTAGTAAATTATTTGTCCATGTTGGGATTCAATGATTTCTCAGGATCTTTCAAGTCGCTTCAATCCTTCCTTTGATAACCCTTTAGCCTTAGAATTTTTTCACCTATACACATGGTAAATGAAATGTGGGACAAAGAATCTTGTAGATTCTTTATGTCTCGAAATACATATTGTAGTAAGTAATTATGCAAGAAATAGTCTCATTTCATCCATTGAATTACTAACATTGAATTACTAAGAGAGAGTCACCTATGATTTTAATATGTAAGACTAAATTTTCAAGAGCAAGGATAAGGACTATATTGAGCATCAATATTTTACTGAAATTATTTTTGGCTTGTCCAATCCCAACTCTAAAAGAGATAGTGGTTTTTGGAGAGGAAAATGACACCTCCATCCCCTCTCCTTGATGGTTTCCTTGAGAGGCTCCAACATAAAATGCTTAGGGGAAGGCTTCATTTATCTATCCTATTGATACTTGTGGAAAAGGAGGGGCAGAAGAGGATTGAGGAAAATCACCAAGAATGTTGAGGCTTTGGGTAGCACACTTCAAAGTAAAAGTGTCCTTTCCCTCAAAAAGCTTGGCATTTTTGGCCAACTAATTTCCCCAGGCTAGAGTGAGAGGAAGGGATTTGAAATATTTAGTGGCCCTATTATGATATCAGTTTCTTAAAGCTTCTTCTATTGAGACTCCATGCTAGGGGTTATCGAGTCTAGTTAACCCTTCAATTTCTTTTCAAAATTGATTTGAGAATGAACATGAGATGATAAGATGAGATTTTTTTCAATATTAGATTCACATAGGCAACATCTACCAAGACCTTTGAAATGCTTTTCTTTCAAAATATCCTAAGTAAGGGCCATATTATTGAGGAGAATCCACATGGAGAATTTCTCTTTTGTTAGGCATTTGAATTTCCAAATGGATGTGCACCACCAAATCAATGGCTAGTTTATGTCTTCCAACAGCAAGGCTTTGTAACCAAATTTAGGCTTGTAGCATCTTATAGGATTCAAGGACCAAATGAGTTCATATTCATCATCATTTATAATGACACTACATTTTCTTAGGTATACTATGTAAAATTTCTAAGCCTCAACATAAGCCTCCCTAAGTTCCAAGTCTCTATATGAGAGCCATTATTGATGACGATTATTTACTGCCAGGCCCCTAGAAATATAGTACAGAGTATAATATCCTTTGGTTCTTAATTCATGGATGAGAGGAAGTGGTATCATGTGCACCTCCTTGCTTCCGATCCATGGATACAACCCAATATATACCCTATCTCCTTTACCAACTCTCGACATCAACCAATTCTCAATCAATGGAAATGATGAGACGATGTATTTTCAGATGATTGAAGAGTTCATAATTATTTTTTTGGGGGGGTTGAATTTGGTCCTCCAAAGATTTGGTGGAAAATTATTTATATGTTATGATCTGAGCATAAATGCCTTCTCCCTGCAAGAGTTTCCAAACATTTTTCACTTCCAAGGATTTTGATCAAATAAACATATTTTTTAGTCCCCAACCACCATGGCATTTGGGGATAGCGAGATTTTTCTATGACACAAATGCCATACCTTTATTTTCCATATCCCCTAACCAAATGAAATTATTGTACAGTTTCCATATATTCTCAAGTATTCCTTTTGGGATCCAAGTAAGGAAAATCCAATAGACTGGGATGGCCTCCAGGACAGATTTTACGAAGGCTAAGCATACACCATGGAAGAGCCACATGTTACACCAAGCATTATTTTTTTCTCTATTTTGGTAATGATCCATCGCTAATTAGCTTTAAGGTATAAATTGTCCTTTAGAAGAAAACCAAAGTATTTGAAACAAGTTTCAAAGGTTGTTACATAGAAGTAGAAGGTATGATTGATGTGCTTCTTTTCAACCTCAAAGACACCCCAACAAGTTATTCATCATATATTTTTAGGATTTTATCATCATGCTCATGGATGCACAAAAGATATCTAGGATCTCTTTGAGCTTGTCCACCATTCTTTTAGAGTTATCACTAAAAATGAGAATATCATTGAGAAAAAATAAATGAGAAACAAAGCATGAATTGTCGATCAAAATACCTTTCAAGGAGCTATTGTTTCAATATTCTTTGAGTTCTTTACTTAACCCTTCTACAAATAGGAGTAAGAAGAGTGGGGATAGCGGGAACCCTTATCAAATTACTCTTCCATGCTTGAAGAAGAGGGAGGTTTCTCCATTTATTAACACTGAAAAGGAGATCAATCTTAAATAATCCATTACCCAAGCCACAAAGAGAAGGATAAATCATGCATGGATGAGGATGAAGTGGAGGAAGAGTCAACTCACTCTGTATAAGACTATTGAAAGGTATAATTTAACAATCACGGCCTTCATATTTTTATTTTTAACCAAGTGAAGGACTTCATGGGCTACCCAAATAACTTCATGAATTTTCCTACCTTCCATAGAGCCAAAGTTCTTGGGGGAAATATGATGAGACAAGATATATTTATGTCTTTGGGAGATGATTTTTTATATAATTTTATAGATAGTATTGTATAGTGAAATAGGTCTAAATATTTCATATCAATTTGGGTTTTCAATATTTGGAATGAGGGCTATGAGGGTGGAGTTGAAGGTTAACAGATTCTTGCTATTTTTTCTAGAGTGCTCCACTACCTTCCTGAGATCATTTCCAATATAGTAAAAAAAAATAAAAAAATCATTGTTCGACAACATAGGTATTCCAACATAGGACGAACACCTTCAGTAACCACTCAAATAAATAGATCAAATATCAACAAACTGATGTTTTCATGTGGTAAAACCCCTATGGGGAAACATCCACAACCCCAACCAATGTAGCCACTTGGAGCAGTTTATTAATGCAAAGAAAAAAATTACAAAGAGATTTTACAAGATAGTTTCTCACAATCGATCATTAGCAAATGACCCTCCATACTCTTTAATTAGAGATCATGGACCAATCGGGTGGTCAGCCACATATCAATGGCCATTAATATCGAGGAGAGTATGAACCGTCAAATCGCTCTATGTAGGTAACATATCATGACCGTCATATTTCTTAACTACAAATGCATACTAATGCATACTAAAGAAACACACTAGAAAACACACTTTTACTTAACAACACTGTTACACATTATTTTCATCATCCCTATGACTGTTAATGATGTAAACCTATCTGTTGCCTTCAGAGGGGTCAGTGGCCTGAGTTCCTGAAGAGAGAAGAGAGAAGAACTTTTCCTGAGAAAAGAAGTTGCATTTTCCTGTGTAAAAACCTTATAAAAAAGTAATTACGTAGGTTGCATCATAGCTAGGGTGAGAACAGTTCATAGGTTGCACTATAAGCAGGGTGAGAGAATGCTTACACGTGGGAAAAACGAACGTTTTCTCGAATCTTCTAGAAGGAGAAACTTCCATGGTGAGGTGGCATCCAAATTGTTTGGATCTTACTTGCTTTCATGATTTAGTGGGATTATCCTAACCTCCTCACCTTATCCTCTTCAACTTATAAAAGGAGAGGGGGTTCTTGAGCTTGTTAGCTTTGGTTGGCTTGGAATTATTAGCTTGGTTGAAGTGGCTTTGAGATTTGTATTTGTCAAGATAGATTGTGAATATTATCAGATCTATGCTCTCAGAATTCTTGGAGTCAAAGTGTGTGGGGAATGAAGGACAGTTGGAAGGGACCTTACGACATCAAGGCCATGGTTGTA
>SNQJ01S0045143.1:11061-54886 GCA_010110895.2 Picea sitchensis | reverse complement strand
ATGTCTCTTGTTGGATTTGAACTTGGGTGGGGAGTATAACAATCATTCCTCCCAACCACCCGAGCAAAACCCAATTGACTATATATATATATAATTTTTATTTTTTCTAGTTAATTCCAATCCTATAGAATTAATATCTACTACCTTGAAATGGGAATGAGTCCTAGTCTAGGAATAATATGTATTCTTTCCAACTCTATAGAAACCTTAAGGATGCCCAACAATGGCCAATGATCTCATTTCAAATCAATTTTTCACTTGGGTGGGGGATAGGGGACAACCTTGCTTGACTCCTATATTATAGTTAATTTCTTCTGACCAGCCCTTAGTGTTCCTAAACTTGGAAATAACTTTCCCATATACCCTTACTGTAGCATCTCTTAACTTGAAAGGGAATTTAATCTCTTATAACCTATTCCAAAGGTTAGTCCTTGGCAGAATGTCAAAATATTTTCTAAAATAAAAGAAACAACAATCGAGATTAGTTGTATCATTACAACACTTCTCTGCAATGATCCTAAATGTAACAAGGTGGTATGTAGTGGAATGGTAGCCTCTAAACCCATCCTGGTCTCTAACTGTTTTTCCATGGATTTCTAGCCATGTGTCGATCTTATTTTCCAAAATACTTCTATATATCCTAGCTAAAATGCGGCTAATCATAATGTTTCTATAATTAGAGAGATTGCTTTTAACCTCACTTTTAAAATTAGGTACAATGAGGCTTTGAGTCCAAGGTTTTGGGAAGCCTTGTTGGATAGATAAATTGAAGAGATTATGTATGTGAGGGATGAGGATAGGTCCTCCAATTTTTAATATTTCATCTTGGTAACATTTGATGTTCTTAATTTTTCCTTTTGAGAGCCGATTAACGCCAAAATTAATGTCTTCTATAAGAAACACTTCATCCTTTATAGAGTCCTTTGACATGTTGTCCATGATGTTAGAGGATTCATACATATTTTTAAGGTATAAATTCCAGTCCTTTTGAGGGAATATTATTATTTTATTTAGTTTTATGTGTTAGAATTTGCCTCTAGAATTTCTTAGGATCTATCTTAATAGGTGCAAAAGATTCTATTTCTTTCTATTTATATAGTCTTCTTTTTTTCCATTTAATTAAGGTTTTGTATCTATTTATCTTATCATATTTTCAAGGTGAATTGGAAGCATCCCTAATGGATTTTCTAGCAATTTTGCATTCATTATCGTACCAAGGGTTAGTTGTATTTTTTTTCTTTTTACGTAGCACCTCAATTGAGAAATTGTTAATTGAAGTAGAGGAGGTTGTTGTACAATTCTGACAGTCACCTTCAATATTGTTCTGATATGATGTGATTTTTAAAGCATTGCTTAAGTATTTTAAGAAGATATCAACTTTTTTTTTGTAAAAAAGTAAGTGTCTTTGGTTGTCGGAGTGCTCCTCTACAGATATTTTATGCAGGGAAAAGTTAAGATTTAGGGATAGAGGTCTATGACCAGAGTCAGGTTCATGGTCATGTAAAATATGAAAGTTTACTGTTTGGTTGTATATGGGGATATCTGATATTAAATAAACAATAACATTGCTACCCAGTCCATGGATAAATTCATCATGTAAGAATTTGGCCACTTCTTTAGACCATTGCAAATTATTAAATCTTGAGAACTACAAAGCTAGATTAACTTAGTACCAAACAAATTATCGAATAGGTCTTAAGAGTTCCTTTTGTAATTATTAACTAATACAAGGTTCTCATCTAGTCGAAGAGGATTAGGGTTGGAGTCATTACTTAAAATAATATCTTGATTAGTTCTAGCATGAAAGTCTCCTAAGAGGAGGATAGTGTCACTTCTAGTAATGTATTAATTAATAATATATTAATTTATTAGTTAGTTAATACATTACAACATGAATTAATATATTAATGTAATGTATTAATGCTTTATTTCATACATTAAATTAATGTAATAATTAATTAGTACATTAATATTTTAATCACTACATTAATGCCTTAATTTATACATTAATATTGTGAATTAATTAATACAATAATTATGTATTAATACATTAATGGTATTTTATTCCTCCCCTCAAGTAGCAACAACCACATTTAAGTAAAAAGTGGTTGATATACACCACACCATTAATTGTAAAGGGTGGAAAATGACATCAATTGACATATATAAACCACTTTTTACTTAAATTTGGTTGTTGCTAGTATATATGATGATGATGATGATGATGATGGTCAACTTCTATTGAGCCTAAATTTGATTTATTGAACCTTAAGAAAGGTAATGAATTACTTTGTTTGATATAGAATTTCATTTGAAGGTTGGTATTGTAAAAAATATTTTGAAATAGTGGTTTAATGTGGGTGTACTAAGGATGTTAGACAAATTCTTTCTACCTAGGATGTTTTATGGAGCTCATGAGAGTTTTTCATATGTATGTGTGTGTATTTTGTTCATTTTGTACTTTGAAAAATATTTCTCCTTTCATCTAACATGAAAATGGCATGAAAAATGTTGGGGTGGCAAGAGCAGGAGGGGTCATAATATGCCCAAGAGGAATCCAAGTGCTCTCTTTTCATTGGAATCTGGGTATCACAACTAATAACCAAGTTGAAGCTTATTCCCTCTATCAAGGCCTCCACCTCGCCCAAAGCCTGAACATTCACTCCCTCTCAGTGATTGAGGACTCCAAAATAATCATAGGTCATGTTAGGAAAAGATACCGCCCTACAAATGTCCACTTAAACACCATTATACAAAGAATTTTGACAACACTCAACCTCTATCATAATATCTATCTCTTTCATGTTCTTCGTCGAAATAATCAATTGGCAGATGCCCAAGAAAACTTGGCAGTTGACATGGATCAATGTTCGTTAGTAGTTAATGGACACACTCTCTACAAGCCCATTCCATGAAGTTTTTTTCCCAAAATTCAGTCCCTCTGCCCACCCAGCGCGAGGTGGCGATTTGGACCTTGGTGGGGATCGCGTACCCTCTCCTCAACGAACCCCTTTTCAGATCCAACAACTTCCCCACCTCACTCCTCGACACCTAGCCATCCACATCCTCATCTCAACGTGTGTCTTCTGTTTTTTTATCACCTTCCCCCCCGACTTAGGGAGTCTTTTCAACGCTCATTTGGCATCCCTTGCACATGGAAGCGAACATTGGAGAGAGATGGGACTGTACTATATGACATCTAGATTGTACTGGGAGTTGAATTCAGGCGATCCGAAAGGTACTATTCGCAACCACAAGCATGGCTACAACTTGTGGAAAATTATGTGAAATTGGTTAAGTCCTTTGAACCAAGCAAAGGTGATGGCGCATATCAAAGCAGGGGAGGCGCAACTTGTTGGCATCCTCATCTCTCAGCAAATCAGAGCAGGAGCAAAGCCACTTCCTAGTATATTCAGAGCTAAGACAAACAAAACAAAGACCATTCCCTGCGCAATTCAAACAGATAGCACAAGGAATATTGGCAAGATGAATCGGAAAAATCAGAGAACAGTCTCTGTAGAAGAGAATGACGATCTGGTAAAGGCGGTGCAGACTCTCCAACTGCAACTTAGGGCACTTTCAACGCAAGTTATGTCCATTACTGAAATCACCATACAACACAGAGGCGAGCAACAGAGAAATAGGGATGAATGTGAAGCCTTGCGACAACAAATAGAGGCACTTCAATTCGTAGCTGGACCGACGTCACCCACAACCTCCCCGAACACTTTCATTTCAGATGAGACCTCATCACCGGGAGCACGCCCGAGATTGGACCTCAACCTGCGGCCTCCAATAGTCGAGGATTCTACAACACCAGATCGAAGCAATATATAAGTGTATGCAGTGTTTTTTAAGCTACTTTTAGGCTATTTTTGCAGAGTTTACACTATTACAGCACAAATAGGCTTTAGTGATATAACAAGAACTACCCCTGCTCCTCATACCCATCTTGGAGAAATCAATGGAGGCATTTTTGAATTATACAACACTTGTAACACATGCAATGTACTCGACCTACATTTCCACATAGTTTTTTGAAATATAATTATTACCCAATTTCTGTTAAAAAAAAATGGCATGAAAAATGTTTTTTAAAAAGAATTGAAATTTCCAAATTCAATCCTCTTGATGTCTAAAAAGAGTGTCATTTTTAATTTTTGTAATAATTTTACAATTATGAGATAAGGGTTAGGACCAACTTACTCCATGTTGTTTATATAATTTATAAAATAAAGTAAATGTTTTTTGTTTCAATAGACTTATATAAAGAACTTGAATCCATCTCACAACATTTAATATATATAATTAAACATAATCATTAATAAGTGTAAACATTTATACTTTAATGTTAGTATGTAAATGTTTTTAATTATAAAAATTTAAAATCCATTTTTATTCCATTCAAAATCAAAATCTTAAAAAATTCCAAATTCAAAGAGTACTTAATTCTAAAAATATGGAACGTGATAAGATAATTTGCAAATATTTCAAAGAATAAAAGATTTAGGAAAAGTTATATCCAATATTTAAAAAAAAAAAAAATTAAGTAAAAAAGGGACAGAGCCTATTGCATTAACTTTTCAAAAAACATATACACCTGGACTGCCAACTACCCCACCAGATGAACAAAAATCAGGACAGTCAGCCTCCTATACAGTTGGTGGAAAAAAACGGGTTGTCATCTGTCTTGCCCAAGGGAAACGAAGACATATGGCAACCCTTAGTCTGAGAATACTTCCTTAGTCTTTGAATTACATCATGATGAAACTTAAACATAACTAGAGCCTTGGTTCTAAGTAAGATAAAAATTCTAACCATAACCATTAACTGTAACAATTACCCGATGGTCATTGTGTTGTCCATGTCAGCATCTCCTTTCTGCTCTCCTACCCAGGCTGGCATCGCGAAGGGATGTGCACACATCAGGCACTTCTGTCCTGGAGGCATGTTGGAGTAGGCATCATAGAGCATGTTGATGCGTTGGATGATTAGCATGGCACAATGGATTTGTTCCTCCACCCGACTCCTCAATTCGAAAATCAACTCCAGGTGCTCCGAGTGGAAGAATGGCGGTTGGACATGCCATTCTTCTTGCATGATGGATAGGGGATTTGGCATGGGAATCGTTACACCCTCCCTCTCTAATCTATCCTCCGATAGTGAACCTTTTGGTTGTGTTGCCTCTACCTATGTTGTCTCGTTCCTTTCCTGCGTTCCCATTACCTCATCAAGATTCTGTGACGAGTTTTGTCCATGCTGAGAAATCTGGTCGCCTTCTCCTAGGGAGAATTCTTCTGCGCTTTCTATCACCTTCTCATCCATGTATTTCGGAAATTCTTCTATGATATAACAAGTAGGGGGTTCCTCCAATTAGGCGACACCTCTATGGAAGCTATGCAGTTTCCCTGTAGCCTGCATGATGGTTTCCCCTAGAAAGCAAGTTGGCAGGTTCCAATTGTCTAGAACTGTAAAGAGGAGGTGTTCTAGAGGATCCTGAATGGGTTCCTCCGAAAAAATTCTTCCATATAGGCCATGGGAGGCATTCTGAGCTTCCTGGATTTGTGGACGAGTTGCGTCCGAGCCATGAACAACGCTCGTTCAAATCTCTGTTGTCTCCTACGACGATCATCAAAGGCATACCAGTCTGCGCCCCTATGGGGCTTACCTCTTTCCCTCGGCATGTAAATGAGCCCAACAGTGATCAAAGAGACGGTGAGGCTGCAATTGCTGCACCAGAGCTCAAAGATGTCTGACTTCTACAACTCAAGCTCGAAATGAGTTTTTCCTCGAACAAAATCCTAGATATTCGTGAGGATAGATGTGACAGGGTCGACCATTAAAGCTGCCTTCGTAGTGTGTTGTGCGTCTGTCCTCTTCACTCGCGTGGAAGGACTCGACCCATCAGACTGGTTGCTCGGGCCTGCTCCCATCCTTAATGGTAAGGGGATGGGAGCTGACGACCTCTATTTAAGACCTAGCCTAGCTCTATACCACGTGGCTTTGTTACGCTAGGTGTCACCCCATCTGGAGTATATCCAATATTTAAAATTATAACTAAACAAAATATTAAATAAAATCAATAAATCCATGATTATTTTTGTTTAAACTTTAATATCTAAAAATTGATATCATCATTAACATCTTTAATAAAATAGTTAACAACATAATAAAAAAATTAACTACAAACAAAAACAACCATACCACTACAATATTAATAATTAAAAATATTGTTACACAAAATAATACTGCAACCAAACTACTTAAAAAAACAATATAACCTAACTTTTTCCTAATTCCTTTGAGTGAGAATTTATGGAAAATTATAAAGTTTAGATATTCGATTTAAACAATAAATTAACTTTTTTTGGTTTTAATATTATCATTTTTTTTGGTAGTTATGAAAATCTCAACATGAGACTATTTATTGTGCTTAATAGTTTAGTGTGAGAGATGCACAATTCAATGCATAATTCCTTTTGTGATCATATAAATAAACAATATATAATAGAGGAATTATCAAATTATGATCAATGAAATATTATAACCTATTCGTTTATGCATAAGTGATCATATAAATAAACAATATATAATAGAGGAATTATCAAATTATGATCAATAAAATATTATAATCTATTCGTTTAAGGTTATATGGGATAGGCCAAAAAAAAAAATTATAAACATTAACAAATATGAAATTAATATATTTTTTTAATATTTTAAGAAATACATAATTTTTTTGTGATCAAATTAAATTGATATATAACACATAAAAAAAATTAAAAACATATGAAATGAATATATTTTTTTAATATTTTAAGAAATACATAATTTTTTTGTGATCAAATTAAATTGATATATAACACATAAAAAAAATTAAAAACATATGAAATGAAAAGAAAATTATAATCTATATGTTATTCACAATTTGTAAAAAAAATTATAAACATAAACAAATATAAAATTACTATTACAAAAACTACACAACCACGACGTCAATCTTATTATTGTTTATTTCTTGCTTGTACGCCCCTCTCTCAGTTCTATATTGCATGTAAGCCCCGCTGTATGTATTCGTGTGTGCTATAATAGACCCAGGATTTAATTTCATGATTGTGCATGTTTGTTTTTGGGTAGTAACCACTTCTTTTAATTTCATGATTGTTAATATTCACTTTATTCGTGATCCTATTATCTAATTTACATTAAATAATATGTAGTTAGTTATAAATATTAAGTATTGGGTGGAATGTTTGAGTAGTTAATTCTTATTATAATTGGGAATTATTTGGAGTTTGAGCTACTAAATTTAATGCTCACAATTATCACTTAAAATAAGATTTATATGATTAAATTGCAAAATTCCTTCCTCCTAAAATAAAGTTCAAAACTAGTAGAGAAACTGAAATATAACTTATAATAAGATTTATATGATTAAATTGAAAAATTCCTTCCCCTGAAATAAAAATCAAAACTAGTAGAGAAACTTAAATATAGAAACATTCATAATTGGATCTTAAAAATAATATTAAATAAAATTTTAGTAAAATTTGAACAAATTGTTAAGAAATTAAAGAAGTGTGGTTCAAAGTACAAGTTATTGTTTAGTAGATTAAATAAATGTTTGAGAATATTTTATTGATATATTAGTTGTTTATGTTGTATATCATCCATGCTTACAACTTATTACGTATAGAACATAAATCAATTCAATACAATATATTTTTTTTAATAACAAGTTGTAGTAAAAATAAATAAATTGCACATAAATAATAATAGCAAATAAATTGATTCAATACAATTATTCTAAAACTATCTTAACTCCAAACTTATGATGAGAGGGATCAAATTACTCCAACTACAAATTCATTTTAAATTGCTAAAGTGAGGAAATGTTTTCACTTGGAGGGATTCCACCCTTTCACTTAAAAATCTAGAGTTAAGATGGATCTAATTTGCTTATAAATTTTCACCAATCTACAGATCAACAATATAGTTTTGAAAATGCCAAAATTAGATAAATTAGGTGTATTGAATTCTCACCAATGAACACAATTCAACCATCTTAGAAAAATATATAATTAAAACTTTTCTAGAGTTGGGACATTATGATACACTCACTCTAACAATTGGAATATTGTGTAGAACCTAAATATAGATATTTCCCTCACCTAAAATTTCTATTTATGTTAAAATTAATAGTGTATATAAAAAGAGAAAATCATGTACAAATTTTTCATCATCTATTTCAAGTGTACTTGTGAGTCACTTCAATAATCCTTTAACATGATAAAAACTTCAATACTCTAAATCTCAAGTAAGATCTTATTGACATAATTGGTGTTGATTTTCTTTTAACCCTAGGTATCCTTTGATACCATGTTGAAATTTAACATCCGATTGTTATTTCTAAATAAATTACTTATTAAATTAAAGAGAAATTGAGTGATCAACTAAACATGCAGTCAAAGAATAACCTAGGAGGAAAAAATAGTGCTCAAAATGATTTTATTATGCTAAAACCAAGGCTCCTGTAAAAGGGATAATGACCCACTGAGAGAAATACAATTGCAGACAAACCTGGAAAAGTATGACCTTTTGTAAGAATCAAAACTGCATGATTTTTTAGGTGTACGTGACTTTGCCTCAAAAAACCCACATATGTACATGACTATCTCCACTAAGACCCATGTACGTGTACACAAATCTTGTATGAAAAAATATGTATGACGTGACACTCTTATGTGGCTTCCTCTAACTAAAACCCACCTGCGCTACCTTTGTTCTCTCTTCTCATTTCCCTGATCTCTTGACCTTATCTCTAGATGGAAGTCCTTATTCACCTATCCAAGATCTTGAATCACAATCCTTCACGATCCAATACTCTGTGTCGACTCCCTCAACACGTGTCAATTCAAAAGTGTCTTCCTCATTCTCCTAACCTTTCTTTTATAATCGTGAGCTACAATATATTTATAATCTCACTTGAGATAACATGTGAAGAATTCATGATAAGATTACATTCTAAGTACTTTTAACACTTTCCTCAAATAAATCAATTAAATAATTACATAATTAATTAATAAAAGAAATTTACTTTAATAATTCATTTAATTAAAGTAAATTAAGTAATAATAGTAGAAGGCTTTAGAAAATTTGCACACATCTTAGACTCATAGACCTATGGGGAAATATTGTCTCATGCTACCACAAAAATCAACAATTGGAAGACTCATTTTCATATTTATAATATTTTTTATGAAGAAAACGAAGAATAAGAAGGGTTACATAGGCTCTAAGAAAATTAGCACTCTAAATTAGCATGGAAATTTGTCTTTGTAATATTTCTTATCAATATAATGAATAACAATAAGGGTTACATAGGCTCTAAAAAAAGTTAGAACCCTAAATGAATAGTAGAAAATAGGTTCCACAAGAGCCATGGAAAATGAATTTGCATAGATTTTTCCATTGCCCAATTTACTTAATGGATTGACTAATCTTATTTTTTCACAAAAATTAAACATTTATAACCTCAAACAACTATACCAAGAACTTAAAAAGAAAGATCCACTATGAGAGTTTCATATAGTATATGAAATGATAAATTGAGTATTAGATCTTGATATTCCTCAAAACATTCTTAACCTCAAACTGTAACAACAAGAGATTAAATAAAATAGATCAAGTATCAATACTCATTACATTAGATAAAAACAAGTCAAATTTGGATCAAGCATGACACCTAATTTTCTATCTCTAGTGAGCACTTACCAAGGGAAAACTAGCAATACTCGACCTAGTTTTGTTTCCTTCATCGTGCTTGCTAAAATTGATAAAAGGAAATCTTGCTACAAAATAATACTTCTAAAACATCATTGAATATACAATATGTTAAAAATTAAAGAAATTATTTTAATATAAATAATTAGTTCAACCTAGAAAAACTCCTAAAATTTAGCGTTTTAACTATATTTTAGCTTAAAAAATATTCATTGCCAAAAACTAAAAAAATTATTTTAATACAAAGAATTCGTAAAACCTAAAAAAAAACCATAAATTTAGCATTTTAACTATATTTTGCCTTAAAAAATATTCATTTCCAAAAATTAAAAAATTTATTTTAATATAAAGAATTCATCAAACTTAAAAAAATTCCCTAAAATTTAGCATTTTAACTAATTTTACCCTAAAAAAATATTCATGGATTATTATTTTTTAAACAGAACCCGTGCTAATGGCCAAAATTTATCCCCTTTGCTTGAAAATAGTTGAATATGATTCCAAATTTATTTTTTCCCCTTGAAAATAGTTGAATATGATTCCAAAATTCGTTTTCCCCCTTGAAAATAGGTGAAAATGATTCATCATCCAATATAATGATTGGAAGGGATGGAATTACACTTCAAAATTTTGTGCAACCGTCAACTTTATTCCTTAGAACCGACAAATCGGGCATTGTAGTGGTGTAGACCGTCAAATTCGACGGGCTTTTCAACTTTGAAATTCCAACCATAGTTTGCATATTTATATCTAAAAATAGTAATAAGGTTTTGACATAAAGCCAAATACAATATATTTAAATAATGTAAAATATTGGCAAACCTTAAAAAATTATCCTAAAATTTCACCTTTTGGTTATAATTGGCCCCTAAAAAATACCTTGACAAGTATGCTCCAATAAGAATTGGTTATGCACATTTATGGATTAGAACTAGAGACTAGGGATACAAAGCTAATAGTCTATTTTCTAATCAAGACAATCCATGAAAACCAAGGTCACTTTCCCCAAGGGAATATCCTTCACCAACAAGACCAACAAAATACTTGAAATAATACTTAAAAATTTTGCCAAGCAGTATAGAACTAATCAATACAAGAGATAAGCACTTACCAAATCGTTTTGGGGAAGAAGGAATAGTTATTCCTTCACCAAAAATACCAACAAAATACTTGAAAAGAATACTTAAAACCCTTGCCAAGGAGTATAGAACTAATCAAGACAAAGATAAGCACTTACCAAATCATTTTGGGATGAAGGAAGATATACAAACCTTAGACATCCTCCCTCCAAGTAGTTGATAACTCCTTAATGGATTGATCTTTCTAGTTTATGTAGAATATTCAATCATTCACAATTTCCTTTAAAAATACCAAGAAAAATTACCAAGAAATATAGAGCTCCAAGAATTGACACCAAAAAAACACCAAGTAAAGATATTTTATTAAATGACTCCAATTATGTTCTCCAACAATCCACAACAAAATTAGTGAGAGGAGTGCCTATATTAATAGATGAGGCTCTCAACTCTTGTCCACTCTTTATTCCACAAAATTAAGATAAGGAATGAAATAAAATGGCTTGTCATCCACATAAATGAGAGACTAAGTAACATGCTTGACATGTTTAAAACCTTCATAAAAGGGGACGACTTCTACAAAATATACTCATGGAAATTCTCAAATAATGTCCATAAATCCTTGAAATATGTATCCAAATATTAACCATGTGTGTACCTAAGTTCAAGGCACCTCCATGAATCATGGGAGTGACCCTCTAAGTGAAAAAATGGGTCATAAATAACACCAAGAATGACTTCAAGCTTCTAAGAGGACATTTTTGGACTTTTTGGTACAACATTCCACTTAAAAAGACTTTGGGAGGGCTTAAAATGTTCCAATAAATAATCCTTCGCCACTCAAATTCCAACATCTACCTTAAACAAAAGGGGACAGCCTCACCCCAAGCCAAAATAAAACCCCCAAAGTGGACGACTTCTCTAATTTTCTCAACAAGCCATCAAAAGATGATCATAAAGTGCATCCACATCAAAGGGGTAAGTGTCGAGTGACCTCTATCAAGTGCCAAGTCACATGAGTGACCTCCACATCATCAAATAAGGATCAAAATATCCCAAATATCCTCATGGAGTTCCCCCAACTGAAGTTGTCCCCCCTTCAATGAGTAAATTGCTTTTAAAAAAAGTGTCAGGACAAGGACGTTCTATCTTTTGACACGTGGCGAGTGTAGAGGATGTCCATGTGGATGAAAATAGCTCGTTCGTGCCTCGGAGAAGGTCACCAATGCCTCAAAATCTATGATATGCCTCAAAAAATGTGCTACTGGATAATCATGTGTAGAATCATCTTTGAAGACCCAATTGCGGTACATACATAAGAAAGAGAGGTTCCATATCAGTAAGGTGTGCTAAACTATGGGTGTGATAGCCCTTACAAAGAACAATCACCTTTTACATAGAAAAATAATAAGTGAATAGATAGGGCCCCATAATTCATGTAATCTAGTAGATCCACCTCAGAATGCTTGCATACCTACCCAGGAAATAAATAATTGACATCAGAGGAAGTTACCACCTCTGAAGGGATAGTCGGTCTATAAAAAAACCACCAGTAAATCAACAACATTAAGTAAGCAGATGAAAAATGTAATTTGATCAAATAGTCATAGCAAATTATTAATTTGTTTTATGCAAATAATTCAACAATTTACAAATATAAAAATATAAAAACAACTATGCAAAAATAAACACAAACCCACTAACACCATAATTGTTAGATGGTCTAATGCTATCTCTAATTAATTCTATTAAAACAATAAGAAATCTATTACAAAAATAATATGATCTTTGCCCCCAAAAAAAAAATTCTTCTTTTTACCGCTCAACTTCATTTATAATGTAGTTTATATCTTTATTTGCAAAAGATTTTTCCACTTAGCAATATTACTTAATGTTTTAAAATATCTACTTACCACTCCAATCCAATCATAAATAGAGACAAAGATAAAAGAACTAAGTTTATAACTAAATATATTACTATATAACAACAATACTGTTAGTGTTATTTAAAATATATCTTATCACTCTAATTATATATATTGGATAAAGTTTTAACTAACCCTCTACCATGTCAACATATTACATATTACTATTAATCTATTTAAATGTCTCTTATGACTCCAATCATATGTTAGTCTTATTTAAAATATCTCTTATCACTCTAATTATATATATTGGCAAAAGTTCTAACTAACCCCCTACCATGTCAACATATTACTATCAATATATTTAAATGTCTCTTATTACTCCAATCATATGAAGTGACAGTAAATAAAAACTAAATTCTATAACTATATAAAATAACCATATAACAACTCTTCTTTTTTTAAACTTAACTTCCTTTTTTTTAACTTAAAACTAGATAGCCTCTGTAATTAAATCATGACACTTAAGAAGTGAAAGGTAGTTTAAACTTGTGCAGTCCATACAATCTTTTAATTTAAGGATTACGTGGGAAAATGGAGGTTGAAGGTCGAACTTAAGCCACACGATCTCACTCCTCCTAAAATTATTCGACAGGTTTTTAAGTTTAATGCCATCACCGAAACTAAAGCTTGGCGACTGAGAGCATGGACGAACTGTTGTGAAACATATGACTAAATCGCGCAAGCAGAATGTGGGAAATCCTTGAAGAATATATTGAATAAGGCGCATAAACAGATCGGTAATCAGATCAATTAATGAGTTAATTCTGCGAGATATCGGAACGATTAATCAAGTCTATTCCATCTGGGACAGGCATAGTTTTAAGGAAGTTCAAATAGTGAAATCTAAGTTGATCGGACACCCAGTGCTTTCCGTAAGGAATAATGTAGTTACTATAGTGTTCCAATTTACATAAACCTACTTAGTCGAAACTCTGATCAGTCCCGATAGAATTCTATGTCTAATACACCAGTAAAGTTTCGTTCCAAATCCATCACCTTAAACTATAGTCTGTGTCAGTCTATACATCTCTGCCAGATATCTGAATTACCAAGACTACAGAGAAAATCGTAAAATACCATATTACAGAGTAGGTCGGAAAAATTTATACACATCACCTTGTAATATTCAGGGTATTGAGTAATTAAATTTATTACAACGAGATCTTAAGAATGAAAATGAAACTAATAATAAAGGTTCCACTAAGATGCGATTTGGATAAACTACATGCTGGAGATAATACAATAAATTATTTACTTGGAGGAAGAAGCAATGATGTAATGAGCGTTACCTCGAGTATCCCTTAGAATAACAAAATTTCAATCTAATTGTTTAGTTTACGCACGCAGACAGAAGGGCGTGTGCTCGGAGCATGGAGAAGAGCACTACCATGTTCATTTTTTCCCATTAAAATGAAATAATATAACTTACAGAACATACATTGCCCTACTCACTTGACACGTTAGTAGGATTTTATTTTTTTCCTAATCATTTGTATAACGTGCACAATTTTAAAAGGATAAAGTCTATTGTAACGGCTAGGGTTCAATCGAAACCCGGCAATTTGGAAACATAAAAAGAGTATGCTTCAATTTATCGAATAGTACATAACCGGTAACAAGACTTATCCATTACCTCCATCATCGTTTGCGGAAATATTTACAATAATCATCTACTAATCACGTTATGTGAATTTTATCAAACAATTTACAGTAAAAGATAAGAGAATATTTGATGATTGGCGTTGACATTGAATTCAAAAACTTTCTCTAGTCCTTTCTAGCTTGCAATCCGGACTTCATTGTTACCTCCCATCTAATGTTAAGGTTACTATTCTTCCCCCTTAACCTCCTGAGCTGCAAAGGGGCCACACACAGTAAACCAAAAATCAATAGCATCAAAACTTGTCTCACAAGGAAGAGCTTCTGATTATTCACCCACACCACTTGTCACACTCTCTCCTTCCCTTTTTATTTTAATTAAATAAATAAATCTCTCACATCCCCCAATGTGTTCCTATTTTTTCTCTTAGTTGTGCCTTAGTTCATCAATCCCTCATTTATTTTATGTCCTCCAACTAGATTTTAGTTTGAGTTGGATTAGAAGTCTTCTTTTAGTTAAGATTAGTGGTAGATTGACTCAAGATGTTACTCTATGTGAACCACCTATTCTCTCATGTTTTTATTTTCTTTCATTTAAAAAAAAAAACATTTATTATTTTGATTCACACATGTGCATCTACCCACCTTATCGTTATTACTTCATTTACTTAGCTTACTAGTCTAGATCCCTTTATTCCCTTTTTTTGTTTTACTTAATCAAACCTCTTTTAGACTCTTTGTTATTTTCTTGTTTTTACTTTAATAATCATTTGCATGAAATTTTCTATCAAAGTCTAAGTATTTTATTTTTATTTTCTATACCTTCTAGATTTTTATTGACTCGCATTTTGTTTATGCGACGTGCCCTTCAAGATGCACCTCCGTGCTCCAAGGGTGCCACTTTCCTTTGACTAGTTTAGAAGTTTTTCCAACACTTGGAGTCAACACTCCACTTGGTTGACCTTGTGAGAGAATAAGGGTTGTCTAAGGAATAAGGATTATGCCTTATTACGTGCCCCTTATAATTTCTCATGAGCGACTGTCTCAGTATTCCCTCACGACATTGTGGACCTCTCAGAACGAGGTAATCGCTAACCATGTATTAAGGCCACGGTGGGAGTGCTAGTAGGCTGTGCCAAGGACACTGACACACCTCTTCCTCATCTGTCTAGTTTCTGTGTATGACCCATTTACTCCTTATGTGAGTCATATTAGCAAGTGTCACCAAGCCTGCACCCACTGACAAGAACAATGTCAATAATCCATATACATATTATCCATTCTAAAAACATCATATATACATGTAAATCGATACACAAAACTCAAATCATATACAATTCCACTCCCTCACTCAATCCAGAGTCCAAGGAAGTTTGTTGATGTCATCTGCATCCTCAACCTGCCATGTATCCTGCACATTCAGGAGAACTCATTAATAATACTTGTCAATATATATACATCTAGAAATTTAACATATTTAAATCACAATGAAATCATAATATAACTCATAATCAAGTAGAAATCATAATGTACCATAACTGGATCACTTTCTCGCAAGTGTCCTCAAAGAATAATTCAATATAAAATGTGCTCAGTGGAACTGGATGTTACACGGTCGAAGGAATAAAACCAAGCACCTTGAGAATGGGGAATAAAAGGACATGCCATGACCACCCACCAGAGGCTATCTAGGTAACCTATAACTAACACTTGTACATCAAAAGCATTCCATCATGGCCACATACAAACAAATCATCACCCTTTGGGTACATCAGAGTGGCCACATCTTGTGAAAAAATATAGGTTACACTACAGAGAATTTTGGGTGTAATAGACAACTGCAACATGGGTACATGTGCTCATATCAGAAATGCATGAGTACTCTAGAATATTCTATAAACATATATACTTGACACATTATCAAAAAATGGATATTAAATGCAAGGGAGGAGAAGACACAACTGCCTTATCCCTTCCTTTATATAAAAATAAATCTGAGCATGAAATTAAATGAATGAAATAAATGACACCAACCTTTAGATAATTTCATACAATGTAACCATCATTTCCTTTATTAAAAAATGAACAAAATGTAACACTCAATAAAAATTAAAACACATGAGTTAATCTAAATCTTATGATGCTAAAGATCTTATTCATCCTAAACTACCATAACATAATAAACAAAACACATTAAGTAAAATCATAAATCCAATCTAACCATTTAATGAGTTCAATGATACCTTGAAATTTACCTTTGTGATTCGTCACAAACCAAAATAATGAAACATTAAGGATCAAGTTAGCATATGTTGTCATCTCCTTTACATTTTTCGATCGAAATCTGAAGTATGACCATGATCACGTGGAAGAAAAATGAATTCATTCCAAGGTTTACATGTACTACTACAAGCTTCTTCAATCCAAAGGTGGATAGGGATTATGTAATTATCTTTCTTGGTGTAAAACCATGGGGAAAATAATCACTACTACTCATCAAACCATCAAGAAAGAGGGGCTTGGAAGGAAGATCCAATAGGAACCTACAAGAATATTGTTTCCCCTCCTTGCCTCTTTTGATCACATATATGGATGAAACATAGGAAAGTCCATTAGACTTGAAAAACTATGCAAATATATCACTCTTGGTTGGTTGCACTTGTATGTGGAATTTAATTTTTTTTTAATAATCCCAAAACTAAACATGTTGATGTCTAGCAAAATTTTCATCCTGAAAACCATTATCAATGGATGAATTTCCCTAAATGTGAAAGTCATGAGTTGGGGAATTCCATGGATGAAAATTTTGTTTTTTTTGTTGGTCATGAAAAACCCCTACATGTACTTGCAATTCATCCTCATTGTTGGAATGAAATGGTTTTTATTTCATAGTAAATTTATCTTTGTATTCAATGACTATGTTTGGTTTACCACAAATATGCAATTTTACCTTTAGAAATATCACCATCTATATTTTAAATTGGATCTCCATCAAAGTAAAAACAAATTATATCCCATTTATATATTTCAATGTATAGAAAATGATCAATATTATCAATTTATTCATCGTCATTGTCTTCATCAATTGAGGGTTCCTCCATTATCGTTTCCTCTTCCAAGTCATTATTAAAAGATGTCTCATGAAAATTCGAATCTTGGAAAGGAGAAGAACACATCAAACCTTGGCTTTGATGCAGTGGAGAATGGATGGATGATTGATTTTTTTTGTCATCAATGTCCTCTTCATATACATGGTCTTCCAATATCTCTTGATTTCCAATGGTATTATGAGTAGATTCTTCAGTGCCATTTTATTCTCGAGGAGTTGCAATGGAATATTCAATGAACTCGTCAAGTTCAAGAGAAAAACAAGGTGCTTCTTTATATTTTTATTCAACAATATTGTCTCTATTGATCACATCACAAGTCTCCTTGAAATATTCAACATAAGGTACATATTCCTCATCCTTTCCCAATTCTGAAATGTAGCATAACAATGCCTCATGGGAGGGAGGAGAGGGATGAGCCTATTCTTGACTAGTTTCATCATCTTTATCATGGGTCCAAGGCCTTTTCTAATAGTCTTGTATGCATCATAAAATGTTTAAATCTAATATATAGTGGGAAACCATTTCTCATAATATCCCTAATGTCTACAAAAATTCTCCAAGGAACACTGGAAAAGATGGAATTTCTCCTTTCTCGAGAGATTTAAACCAAGAAACTACCTCATTTCTCAAGGAAAATGAAAAAAGTTTCATAATGTGATATTCATAAAGGATGTCTCTATCTCTATAAAAATAAATGAATGTTGAAAGATTGTTTGATGTTGAATCACGATTCCCACAAAAAAATGGAATCTCCCCTAGATTGACATTAGGTTCCTCATAAAAAGGGGCCCAGACATTTGAGAAATCAAGACCAAAATATTGAACCAAATGTGGATTTCCATTGAACACTAGGGCCCAAGTAACCCACACATCGTAATGAAGATTTCCTGGACATAATGGAACACCTACAAAATCCAAAGGATAAGGGCCATATTTGAAACTAGTATCAAAGATTTACATACTAGTCATATAAATACCAAAGATGTGGAGTCACCCACATAACTTGAGAACTATGAGATATTGGATTCATAGATAGCTTACTAATACTCTGAATCAATCCCAAGTTACCTTTCAATCTTTTTCTATGGGGATTACCTTTTGCAATGTAACTTATTTATATTTTCTTTGAGTGGAATCTCCAGATGAGACAATCAAGGTTAGCATTCAAAATAATCTAATCAAGATAAAAATACAAAATAACTTACCCCACAACCTAGTGGGATAATGCCATCAAGAGCCAAAAATGAACCAAAAAATATGTCCTAATAACAAAGATAAAAAAAATTACCACCCAAACTAGCATGCCATGGGGGAATGTTATGGGGATAATATGATACTGGAAAGGCACTACTGTCACCCTAGCACAATCTCACCTTCATTGTAGTTTAGCTCCTAGAGACCAAGACAAGTATCCAAGTCCTTCCAAACACACACCTAAATTTATGTTAGATATACCAGTGCTACTTTGATAATTGGACTAGCTTTTTTCTTTCCAAAAATTCTAGAATCTAATTTATGATAATGAAAAAACACAAAAATTACATATTTTGGGTGAGGAAAAGTGCCTCGAGAGTGCTTAAAATCGGTTAGAATGATGAATCTTGGGTACTTATACTAAGTAAATAAATAAACCTTGAAACAATATCCCAATAATGATAAATTGTAAGTGAAAAATAATAATATCTAAGAAATTATCTAAAACTTGCAAAAAATGGTGGTGAATCCCCTCAGTGTTTCACCAAAAATATCCAAAATGAAATATAACAACGATGAACAACTTATGAGATGAATTTCACCATTTTTATGTGTTATAAAAACTTGATAAACAATTCCACAGTGAAATATGAACTAGGGAAAGGTTAGATTTCACATTTTTTGGGTCACACCCTAGCTCTAGGGTTTCACCAATTCTTATTTTTATTACTGTAATTAGTTTCTAGAATTGATAAACACCTTAAATCAACCACAGTAATTTTATATAAGACAATGAAGTACAATCCAAGAGGTTTTATTTTCCTTCTAGGATTAAAAACCAACAATTTAGCATAAACTCTTAGATAAAAGTGTCTTTAAAACTAAAGTAAACCATTAGCTTTACTCTAGACAATGAAATATTTTTGATGGTTTATATCTCTCATATTTTTTTGTACTTTTGTATTTTAGAAGACATAAAAGAAAAGAATTGAATTTTTAGGGTTTTGGGTTGGTGAATGTTGGGACATAGGGATTATACTTATCTCTACCTAGGGCTTATGGGGTTAGGAAATATGCCCCTCTCAGAATTGGTTATCGATGTTTATGGATTAGAACTGGACACTAGGGCCACAAATATAGCAGTATCTTTGTTAATCAAGAAAAACCATGAAAACCAATGCCTTACAAGAAGGGTTTCTCGAAGGGAACAACCTTCACCAACAATATCAACAAAAGACTTGAAAAGAATTCTTAAAACCCTTGCCAAGGAGTATAGAACTAATAAAGACAAGATATAATCGCTTACCAAATTGTTTTAGGGAAGACGGAAGAGATACAATCCCTAGACTTCATCCTTCCTCAATGGACCTATCTTGCTAGAATGGACCTATCATTCACAATTCCTGTAAAAATACCAGGAAGAATAACCAAGTAAGATAAAGATACAAGAATTGACACCAATAAAACACCAAGTAAATATATTATAGTAAATGGATCCAATAACAATCTCCAACAATTCACAACAAAATGAATCAGAGGAGTGCTTATACTTACAGATGAGGCTCTCAACTCCTCTCCACTATTTATTCCCCAAAATTAGACTAAGGAATAAAATAAAATGACTTGTCATCCACACAAATCGAAGACTAAGTCAAAAGTACAATTAAATGATGCTTTACAAGTTTAAAACCGTCATAAAAGGGGATGGATTCAACAAAATGTTCTCCAAATATGCTCAAATAATGTCCATAAATCCTTGAAATATATCTCCAAATATTGACCGTGTCAATGCCTAAGGTCAAGGCACCTCCATGAAGCATGGGAGTGACCCTCCATGTGAAAAAATGGGTCATAAAACCCCCAACAACAAGAATTCCATCAAGCTTCTAAGAGGTCCTTTTTGGAATTTTGGGTATGTTGATGAGTCTAAATTCGCCCGACAATAGAAAGGGGTACTCCCTGGTACACGGTCCCAACTGGACTATGTACTGTTTGGATTAGGAGTCCCGTCTAGAATTTGGCCTAGCTACCATTGTTACTAATTTCGAGGTTTTAACCGGTCACGGTCTAGTGTACCGGTGAAAGTAAATGAGTGGTGGAAATGCAATGCAAAGATGTAGATGAAGACTATGTATGAAAATCTAACTAATATATTACCAACCTACACTAATATATCCTAGATAGGATCATACTAAAGTAACCAGTGATTTGTAAAATGAACCTAAGTCCTGCACAACTTCCACACAGATAACTCAGATAAGAGAGCAAGATCATAAACACTTGTATAAAAATACATATAACCAGATTAGTCTAGATTACAATAATGCATACATTAACAACTCACGAATCTTAAGGCATCAATATATTTAAAGAAACATTCTAAACTATAGAATAACACAGATTGTATAAGAATTAGTCTATAACAAACTAGTATTCTTATAGTCCATAGTAATAGTATTCATCTTTGCTTGAAGTAGTTCTCAGCTCATATTTTTTCATACAAAAGAATCCCTTCTTCAAAAATTGGCCCTGAGGGATTCTCCTTATTAGTAGTTTCAACAATAATACATCAAGCTCCAAAACAACTCCTCAATTTAAGTTGACACTGTGTTCCCAAAATAATTCAGAAATAGACAATGTTTGAAGATTCAAAAAACCCCATGTAAATGAGCTTCTATTCTATTTTATACATACGTTTAGTAACTCCCATGTGACTCTTCATCCTCTTATTGAATAAGAGGTTACAAAAATGGTTCATCTTCTCACTCCTAATGATAAGTGTACAAAATAAGACAAACTTGAGATTGGTTAGGAAGAGGACAAAATAAAAGATAGGTATTTTGTCTTTTCTTATGGATTATGCTTCTAAGGTATGTTGTCCAAACTTCTAGTTGATCATATAGGTATTCAATCCTTCCATAAGTCTATCTTATAGAGTGCCCATGTCCTTTTCTAGTATTTTCATGAAGGCTTGTATCATGGTATGAAGATTCACTGGTTGCAGCAAGTGTTGATCAATGAGGTCTATGGAAGCAGTGGTGACTTCTTCAACTACTTATTTTCTTCAATTGGTGTTTTCATGTACTGTATTCACCAACTCTTCTATTAACAGGTTTTTTCTGAGTTCATCTAGCCATGGGAGCCGATTGTTCTTGATTAATTCCTGGGAATCTTTATGGATCCTTGAGCATCTTCCCATGGATTTAGTAACTTCGTTATCAACTCTTTGTCCTACCTGTTGGCAATGATCCATTGCATATAAATCCTTCTTTATCTCCACTTTTGATGGTTGGTATATCTCAGGAGGTGCATATGGATTCTATTATATCCACTTGTTTATGCCATTTATGCCTTCACGAATGGTGTTATTCTATGACAAATTCATCTTTATCTGATTATTTTGATCAATGACTATTGCAACTACATCTTGAAAGAGGTACAGGTGAGCGTACATGTCAATGATGTCTCCTTCCAAATAATTCCTAACCTTCTCAATGATGATATTGAAGCTTTGAAGGCTTCTCTCATCTATCTTGACCTATTGAAGTTTTTCTTCCAATTCCTTGATCCTTGTGCCTTTGTCTTCGTTTTGTTGGCACAATCTCTATATATTGTCCACATTGGCATTCATAAATGTGTACCCAGTCGTAGTTGTTGCTACAAGATATTTTCTAAAATATCTTGTTACGGGGACATGTGTGACAACCGAGATAGGTGCTCCTTCTGTCAACAAAACTTTCTTCACTTGTTCTTTCACAATCCTACTTGTCTTGTTTTCATAGGTGAAGCTCCTTAGATATAGTACTTTTCTCAATTGAAATGGATGCCATATCTCAAGTCCTAAGACACTTCCTGATATTTCTATTTCTATGCCTATAGTAGATGTTTCTAGAATTTCCATTTCCATGCGGTGTGTGTCATTCCTCATGTCTCCTATGTTTTTTTGTTTATTTTCTTTTTCAGCAGCTTTGTCAGCTGCCTATTTAGATGCTTTTCCCTTTCCTTTGGCCTCTCACTCTACTACAACTTTTGACTCTGCTTTAGCTTTAGCTTTGGATTTGCCAGCGTCAATCTTCCACTTTTTCTTGGTCACATCATTATTCTCTTTTAAGATACTTCATTTTCTTAAGATACTCTGAAGATACTGATTTTCTGATATTCTTGAAAACCTCGGGCTCCTTTGGGTATTCATTTTCAGCAAAGAAATTATATTTTTCGAACAAGTGATAGATTTCTCCCAATTTCAATGTTTCTTCATCTTTCTCCAAAATCCCTGATGTATCATCATATGTGTTGGGTTTTTATATTATTTGTGGTGAAAGTTGAGTCGAGGTAGATAAAATGATGGGCAAAGGTCAATGTGGATCGACAACAAGTCGAAGGTCGAGGAGACGACCGGGAAAAGTCGAAGTGGAAGATATCAATGAAAAATTCAACTGACAAGAGGTCAAATTGCGGGCGTGAGACGACCGACTAAATACCGAATGAAAGTCGATTGGTAGTCGAATGTAACATAAGCCCGAGATTTATGGGATTTGTAGCCAATGATATGCACGGATGTGTAACCATTTTTGGGTGTCAATATTTAGGGATTTTCCTGTTGTAAATCCTATAAAGAGGCATGTTGTAAGGTCGTAAAGGAAAAAAAAATCATGTAATACACTTATGCAGGTTAATGCATGTGTAGGTATATGTTGTTGGTCATTCATATGTAAGACGATTTGGCTATAGGGTTCTTATTGCCTTTGTAAGAGGGTATGATGTCAATTGTGTCTTAGCTGTGGACAAAGGTTAGGCATGTAACCTTTTATTCTTATTGAATAAGACAACAAGAGAGAAGAACTCTCAAAGAAATGTTGGTTTCTCCCAGTTAAGGGTTCCAGGGTAAAATCTCAGTATACTATGTGATTGCTTGTGTCATTTATGTTCTTGATTAAATTATTCTTCTCTTCTACTAGGATTAGTTTGGAATTTCCCTGCATTTCCTGACATGTGGTATTAGAGCTTAGATTTTCCCTGACAAGTGAGTGTTTAGAGAGGTGTTATGCTTTGGAAAGTATATCATATCTTGATTTTCCAATATTGAATTTAAGAACTAAACCCTAGGTACAGTAAGAGTCATAAGTCATAAATTTTGTTAAATATTGTGGTAAAGAATGGGGTGTAGTTCTAGAATAGAGATAGAAAAATTCAATGGCTGGATTTTTGATCTTTGGAAGCTTAAAATGGAAGATATTCTTGTGGATCGAGAACAATGGACATTGGTCTGTCTAGGTACCCAATCGAAAAGCATGTCAATGGAAGAATGGGAGGAACCTAAAAGAAGAGAAAGAAGTATGATTCAACTTTGTCTTTCATATTCCATGATGCTGAGTGTCTTGGGTGAAGATTCAACCAAGAAACTATGGGACAAGCTAGGAATCTTACACTAGTCAAAATATTTGGTAAATAAGTTGTTTCTCATAAATAAATTGTATCTTATGAGGATGAGTGATGGAAATTCAGTGACTGATCATTTAAATGTGTTTAACATCATGTTAAGCCAATTATCATCTGTGGATATTAAGATCACTGATGAGGAGAAGTGTATAAGCATATTATGTTCTTTGCCAAAATCCTGGGATAGCTTAGTCGTGGCTATTGGGAGCAATACAACCACATTGGCGCTAGAGGATGTGGTTCCTTCTCTACCGTCGGAAGAAATGAGAAGGAATAACATGGAAGGATCAACCAAAGATTCTTTGGTAGTGAGAGGTCGACCAATAGACAAAGAAAAAGTTGAATTCTCCAATAGAAATTTCAAGTCAAAGGGTAGATATAAATCCTCGGTTCATTCGACATGAAGATGTTGGAAATGTGGTAAAGTTAGGCATTATAAAAATGATTGTACGTTGAAAAAAACTTAAGTCAGTGCTAGATCCGATGATAATCAATCGACTGAGAGAAACATGACCTCAGACAAGGGAGTTGATGTGTATCTGGTGTTGACCAATACACAGTTGGATCAATATGTCTATTTGATCGACTTAGAAGCATCCTATCATACAAAACCACATAAAGAATGGTTTTGTGAGTATGAAGGATATGATGGAAATGATGTGTTCTTAGGGGATGACTCGACAACTAGAATAGTCGGACGTGGAAGAGTCCAAATGACACTACATGATGGGAGTAAAATAACCCTTCTAGGTGTGCTACACATTCTAGGTTTGGAAAGAAACATGATATCTGTCAGCAAGATGAGTGATATAGGTGTGCATACTCTGTTTCAGAGGGATTCGTGCAAGATGGTCAGAGGTGTGATGGTCTTAATGAGGGAACTTTGGATTGGTATGATGTACAACATGTTAGGGAATTTCGACTCATTTGGATGCAACAAAATCGTTGCTCCTGAAATCGAATCAAATGGGACTCGACTCATATCGATCCAAGTCAGTTCAAACCGACTCGACAAGAGATGTTGAGTTTGACCCGACTAGGTTATGGAATGAGAGGATGGGACACATTGGAGAAAAAGGAATTTGAGATATGCAAATCAAAGGTATGGTCGAAGGCTTTCCTGAATGTGGTTTAGAAGTCTACTTTTGTGAACATTGCATATATGGAAAAAAAAATTGGGTGAGGTTCTCATCTGGAGAGACACTGGAAAATGGGATTCTAGAACTGGTGCATAGTGATGTGTTTGCTCTGGTTACAGTTCCTTCACTTGGTGGATCCATGTATTATGTCTCCTTCATAGATAATTTTTCTAGGAAGACATGGATTTATTTCCTGAGGAATAAATCATAGGTTTTTTAGAGATTTAAGAATTTTAAAGATCTTGTGGAAAACTAGATAGAGAAAAGGATTAAAGTGTTGAGGACTGATAATGGTGATGAATTATGTGGAAAATAATTTGATCATTTTTGTAATAAGTGTGGAATAGCATGCCAAAATACCAAACCATATACCCCACAAAAAATGGAGTTGTCGAGAGAATGAACTGAATGTTGATGGATAAGGCAAGGAGCATGCTCAGTGGTGTTGGGATCGCATAAGAATTCTAGGTGGAGGTAGTCGAGAATGCAAGATATCTGGTAAATGTGTCTCCTTCGTCAACGCTAGTCTACATGACTCCAAATGAGGTATGGTTTGGTAAGAATCCTTTGGTGGGACATCTCAAAGTATTTGTATGTGATGCAGTTGTGCATGTTCCCAAGGAAAATAGAAGCAAGTTGGAAAAGAAGGCAGTCAAATGTATTTTCATCGGATATAAAGAAGGGATGAAAGGATATAAGATATAGGATCCTGCATCAAGGAGAACAATGTATAGTCGAGATGTGGTCTTCAGAGAAGTCGGAGGTAAATCCTAGCTTGAGGAAGTTTTTCAGACCGAGAATAATCCTGAGATAGTGTGTTTTGAACTAAGGAACGAAGAAGATGATTCATTTGATTCTAATCAATCTGAGGAAGAGGTGGAACAACTGACTCTGGTGATAAGGAGGTCAAAAAGAGTAATAGAACCATTCTAAAGGTATATTCCATCTGACTTTTGTTCTACATTCGTGCTAACTTCCATCAACGATCAACCCAAGTTGGTCGATGAGGCAATCGACTCGGTAGAGGGTAAACTCTGGAAGGAAACCATGGTTGAAGAGATGGAATCCTTATACAAGAATGATACATGGGATTTAGTTAAGTTTCCTAGTGGAAAAAAGCATGTCAATAGAAATTGGGTGTTCAACAAGAATATGAATGCTGCAGGTCAAGTCGATAAGTTCAAATCTTGACTGGTAGTGAAAGGTTATTCCCAAGTCGAGGGAGTCGACTTCAGTGAGATTTTTTCCCCTGTTGAAAAAATAAATTCCATTAGAGTACTAATGTATATGGTTGCAACATTAGATATAACAAATGGATTTGAAAACAATGTTCCTACATGGGGACCTGGAAGAATAAATTTACATGAAATAGCCTAAAGGATTTGTAGTAAAGGGAAAGAAAGAGTTGGTGTGCAAACTCAAAATATTCCTTTATGGTCTAAAGGAATCCCCAAGGATGTGGTACCATAAGTTTGACACTTACATCCTTAGTTTGGGATTTGTGAGAATAAATTTCGATCACATCATATATTCCAAGGAAGAAGGTGGATGTTTCATATATGTAGCTTTGTATTTCGATGATATGTTGTTGATTGGAAACAACATGGATGAAATAAAAGAGGTGAAGAAGCATATATCCTCCAAGTTCTACATGAAGGATCCCACTGCATCTAACTTCATTTTGGGAATGAATATTAAGAGAGGTTGAGTTGTTAGAAAGATCTGGTTGAATCAGACGAAGTATATTGAAACAATTCTGAAATGATTCAACATGTAGGATTGCAAACCGATGAAGGTGCCAATTCCAGTGGGAGCAAGGCTTACTGGTGAAAAATTTCCAAATACAAAGGAAGAGATAGAGGACATGGCATGTGTTCCCTATGAAAGTGATTTTGTTATTCTAATGTAGGTGATTTTCTTCTCTCAACTGGACATTTCCCATGCAGTGGGAGTGTTGAGCAGGTACATGTCGAAACCTAGAAAGGAGCACTGGATAGTTGTCAAGAGAGTATTCAGGTATTTGTGTGGCACAAAGGATTATGCTATATGCTACCAAGGAATACTTGGAGGTGACAGTGGTAAACTAGATGTACATGGATTTGTCAACAATAATTTGGATGGAGATTTGGATAGACGAAGGTTGACCAGTGGATATGTCTTCAAGATGTTTGGTGGAGCAATAAGATGAATGAGTAAGAGATAGGAGGTTGTAGTCTTGTCAACTATAGAATCGCAAAACATGGAGGCCACTCATGGAATCAAGGAAGTGGTATGGATTCAAAGGTTTTGTTTAGGAATTGAGTTTGAGAAGATAGCTATGAAGGTGAGTTGTGATAGTCAAAGCAAAATATTTCTGGAAAATAACTCTTCTTATCATTCAAAGACTAAGCACATTGATGTACAATACCATTTTTTAAGAGATATGGTGGAGAGTAACAAGGTGCTACTGGAGAAAGTAGACACGTTCGAAAACATAGCAGACTCGTTGACCAAGTTTGTGAGTGTTGTGAAGTTATCTTGGTGCATAGAGGAAATGGGCATTGTTTCCCTGGGTTTGTGAACAAAAGTTCAGGAATCTCCTATTTTAGAAAAGAAGACAAGTGGGAGAATTTTTGGTTGTTAAATTCTTTGCGGTGAAATTTGAGTCGAGGTATATCGACTGACGGTCGAAGGTCGAGATTGATCGACAACAAGTCGAAGGTCGAGGAGTCAACCAGGAAAAGTTGAAGTCGAATATATCGATGAAAAAGTCAACCGACAAGAGGTCGAAGCATGGGCATGAGATAACTGACTAGAGACTGGATGAAGGTCGAAGCATGGGCATGAGACAACCGACCAGAGACTGGATTAAAATTATTCTATTTTTCAAGCCTCTGCAATCATAGAAAGGGAAATAACATTTTCCATCTCCCCTCGCCTCTAATGCCGCTCTTAACCGAGCAAGCTTCCTGTCATTTTTGTTCATTGTGACAAATCCTTGTCCTGACAAGTAATTGTCTTACCTACACCATACCAAACATTAAGTTGTCAATTTTTTATATTTTGGCTACTCNATTGTCTTACCTACACCATACCAAACATTAAGTTGTCAATTTTTTATATTTTGGCTACTCCTTTTGATTATGATATGTTTATTTATAGTGACCTACATCTTTATAATAAGGTGATCATATGTGTAGAGGATCAACATCATGACGACATAGATAACATCTTTATAATAACATCATTTGTGTACAAATGTTTTCTTTATATAATAACGACATATATACCTAACATAAGTTTAGGGTTAGTGTTTATGTATCTTATTAGTCCCTGCTAAAGTAGGGAATATAGAAATCAATTACTATCATTTCACCGATCAGGTTTGAGTTTCAAGAGCAATTCCATATCTTTATTAATGAAAAGAGAGAGAGATTATAGCTACAATTGAAGGGAAAAGGGTATGTGGATTCCATAAACCTAGAATATTATGGAATCCACATACCCTTTTCCATAGAATATACTAACTAGATCCAAAAACCAAATACATGAAATATGGTACTACACATATTATAATATATTATCAAGGAAAAAACAAGCTAAATGAAAATTGGACATTTGAAAAAAAAATTACAAGTTAAATCAGTACATCAATAAAATATAACATACTAACCTTGCAAGTTCAAAATCCGAGCTATGTAGATCGAGAATTGGATTTGTTCAACCGGTGGGTGATGGAAAAAATAAATAGCTCAAACAAAAGCCAAGAACAATGTCGCAACTATAGCAATTTTGTCGCAAAGTCTCTTAAAGTCACTTATATATAGATAAAATAGTCAACTAGCCGTTAACACCAACCAATAAGATAGGAAAAATTTCCATTGCTATTGCCACGAACATTCGTCGCTATAGCGATGGAAATCCCAACTAGGTTAAATTAAGATTTTCGTGGATATTGTGATGAACTTGCATGGCAATATCCATGAAAATCGTGCCCTCTTTAAAAAAATGATGAAACTAGTGGAAGCATGGAAAATTTCAATGGAAAAATCTGCCCATATGTAGTAGTGAGTCCATTATTTGGGTCATGTTATTTCTAGTGAAGGAATTGTAGTGGATCGTACAAAACTTGAAGATATTAGTAAATGTCCAACACCAAAAAATATGCATGAGGTGTGCAACTTTATGGATATGGCTAGATACTATAGAAGTTTTTTGGAAGGGTTTTCCAAAATTGCTAACCCAATCACTTCTTTGATTAAGAAATGAGTGAAATTTGTATGGAGTAATGAGTGTTACCAAGCCTATACTAAGCTTAAGAAGTTGTTCACTTTAGCACTAGTGCTTAAAGTGGTTGATAGGGATCAACCTTTTGTTGTATGTACATATGCATCCAAGGTAGGATTGGGTATTCTTCTTTCCCAATAAGGGAGAGTGGTTGTGTATTCTTCTAGAAAGTTAAAATCCTATGAAAAATACCATGAAACCTGAAACCTGTGACTTGGAGTTGGAAACAATAGTCCAATATTTAAGGTTGTGGAGACATTATTTGGCGCATCAAAAATTTGAGTTGAAAACTGATCCCAATAGTTTACAATATATCTTATCACAAAAGTATTTGAATGAAAGACAATGGTATTGGTTAGAGTGAGTACTAATTTGATATTGCATATGTCAAAGGGACTCTAAATAGGGTTCCTAATGCACTCAACCAAACACCCCACATTTCATCTACAATTCCTTTAAACATGGATTTAAGGGATTGTATTCTCGATATGGGAAAGGATTAAAACTTTCCCTTGGATTTGGACCTATAGCATATCGCCTTGATATGGCACTAGAATTACATAATATGCATAATTTTTTCATGTATATGTATTGAGACATTATATTTTAAATGCATATCACATTTTGGATATATTGTGGTGAATTATATGTTTTGGAATGAAATGATGTGATATGATTGACTTGTGAATGGTTTATTATGTGGATTTGTGACTTGTTTTTTTCTAAGATTTGGTTTTGAACAAATGTTAATTATATTAAAAATTACTAATGTTGTGAATCGATGAAATTGTATGAGTATGGAAGGGAATCATGATACCTGGGAACATGACCTATGGAAGGGAACATTTGTTTTATCTAATAATTTATATAATTGATATACAATTGTTTTTGTATATGTAAGCCATAAGGTGAGACCTTGTCAACTCAGCAAGATATGGGTGTGGACTCACAACCATATCTTGACAAAGGTGTGGAGTCTTTAATGAAAATATATATAAAAGGTACTTATGTCAAGGAGAAAAGGATGCAGAGTCCATATTGGATTATTATGATTGAGGGTTTTCATAGTAAGGGCATGGAATCCTAACTCCCCACCCCACCCACCCACCCACCCCACACACACATAATGGAATCAATTAAAATAAAAAATTAGAGGGAAAATGGGGGGCACCATGTAGCCCATGCACAATACGGTATTTGATTTTAAAAGAAAATAAAAAAAAAATAATGATTTTGTATGATAGGGTGATGTGTCAATTTTGAAGAGTTCTATAAATAAAAGTGGGAAAACTATCGAGGGGGAGGAAAATGGAAGATAGTGAAATTCTACTAAATTGTTTAATAAATTGAGGCTTAACTAAATCTAAAAGTGACATTGCATTATTCGGATGTTTTTAGTCAAGTAGCGGTTATGAGTGCATGCAACGCAATGGTCTCAGTGGAATAAGTTTTCCCTAAGAGAGTCTAGGAGGAAAACTGGTTGGAATTTGTGAGTTGGCCTAGGAAAGAAGTAGTACATTCAAGATTTGATTTCAGAGCTAAAGGTATAAATCCATACATCTAGTTTGGAATGAAATGTATGGCTGAGGTGACTATAGGCTGAGTATTTCATAATCTAGTATATGAAAAAGAGTGATGGGTTCTCAAACTGTCGAACATATAGTATAATCATGGTGCTATAGCTTTACATTCCTAAATTTCATTCTACTATTAATGTATTTTAATGATTTTTTTTTTTTAATTGTGATGTTTTGTTGTGAATATTTTAATCGTATGGCTATAAAAAAATTGTGGATGGAAACCAAGTAATTGGTGATATGTCACAACTAAAAAGATAATTTTTTATTTTGTTCCACTATTACCATTTTAAATTGCATGTGAAGTTAAAAAATTGGTAACCTCCTCCTATAAAAGTTGAGTTATTTTCTTCAAGTGTTTAATTTTTTGATATGTGAACTGGTCATTGAGCATATAAATCAAATTAGTAATTTCTTCAACGCACTTATTGGCATGTAGGTAACTTGATTTAGTTTTTTTTTAGCGACTCCAATGTGGTTTATCTCTCATAATCAACTTATTGAAATGGTTGTAGTGTATGTTAAATCGTAAAATTGATTGTGGAGATAGATATAATGTAAAAAATCATATAATGGTCTTACTGTTCCTTTAAATCCTCTAATGAGATTGTGAGTGTGTAAAAAGTTCTCAACGTTCAAAATCAAATTGTGGGTATGCTTAAAAAACACCTAGCTTTCAATATCAGATTGTGGGTATGCTTAAAAAACACCTAACATTAAAAATTAGATTATGAGTATGCTTAAAAAATTTCCAACATTCAAAATCAAGTTGTGGGCATGCTTAAAAAAGCACCTAACATTTAAAATAAAAATTAGATTATGAGTATGCTTAAAAAATTTCCAACATTCAAAATCAAGTTGTGGGCATGCTTAAAAAAACATCTCATTTAAAATAAAAATTAGATTATGAGTATGCTTAAAAAATTTCCAACATCAAAATCAAGTTGTGGGCATGCTTTAAAAAAGGACCTAACATTTAAAATAAGATTGTGGTTATGCTTAAAAAATGCCCAATATTAAAAATCAAACTATGGGTATGCCTAAAAACGTCCTAGCATTCAAAATCAATCTTTGGGTATGCTGAAAAATGCCTAGCATTCAAAATCAGATTATGGGTATGCTTTTAAAATGACCATCATTCAAAATTAGCCTATGAGTAGGCTTAAAAATGACAAAAAATTAGAACTAACCTTTAAAAATCAAACTATGGGTATGCCTAAAAACTTCATAGCATTCAAAATCAATCTTTGGGTATGTTGAAAAATGCCTAGCATTCAAAATCAGATTATGGGTATGCTTTTAAAATGACCATCATTCAAAATGAGCCTATGAGTAGGCTTAAAAATGACCAAAAATTAGAACTAGCCTTCCGAGTCTTTTAGCTTTCATTTTTAAGCTCAATTTTATTATATGTGTGAGATTCTACCTCTATAGAATTAATAGCTACTTCCATGAAATGGAAAAATTGAAAGACATTTCCTTTTTCCACAATCTATGTCTTACATTATGTGGGTTCTCTGGCAATAATAAGCATGCTTTCCAACTTTGTATCAACCTTATGGATGGCCAATAAAGCTTGACAATCTTATTTCAAATCAATGTCACTTGAAAGAGGTTAAGTATTTCTATTTTAGAATATCACTACTTCATTAATTTTGCAATTCTGATTATTTTGTCATGAATAAATATTGGAAATACTTGGCTATAGCTTCTTTAGTAAATGAACATTAAGTTGGATGAGATGTGAATTTTTTTTCAAGTCTCTTCTCTCATAATACCTACATTTATACTTTGGCCAATTAGGTTAAGAGCATTTCCCATGGATATAACGCAACATTTTGTATTTAAAAAATATAAACAATTCATGAACTTTCCCCTTATGAATTTTTCAAATCATGGTTGTAGCTTCTATTGGTTTATTATTGTTAATAATTGTTGATACTGGCAATCCAATAGGTAACCATCACTACCATATGATAGAAATCAAAATTGTTGTTTGTAAGGGAAATATAGAAGGAATTGATGCTCTTAATAGCCAACTTGAGTACCCAAATCGCCTAAGCTCTTACAAATGTTTTCATTGTACTTTTGCTTGCATCAAACCGTTTTGATAATTGGACATATGATGGGTGTGAGTTAATCTATTATGGAACAAGAAATTGTTAGTTTTTTTCATGAATATAAAATCTCAATAGCATTTGGCTATCTCCCCAAATAATTTTAGATATGGAATAGATGGTGTAATGACATTGGTACTATTTCATTTGCTATAAATGCTTATGATTATCAAATGTCTGATTGCATTAAAAATAAGTGTTATTTTATGTAACCACCTTTGGGTTCATTTGAAAATGTACCTTATTAACTTAGAGCACCCTTGAATTTTTTTATTTGATGTAATAAAAATTTCATTGTTATCCATGCTTATTGGGAACCTTATAAATAGTCATAGAATTGGGTACCAATGCTTGCTTAATGTATTATGGACCAAGAAATTATTAGTTTCTATCATGAATATGAATTCTCAATAGCATTTTCCAAGCTCCCCCCCCCAAAAAAAAATATGACAAGGATGTCATGTGTTGGAGAAAGCATTTTTTGAGATAAGCACGGTAAACGAGGAGGAAGAGCTAAGGAATAGTGCACGACGGAAAATACATGATACTAGCATGACAAAAGGGAAAAGGAAGCAACGTACCAAAAACGAAGGAAGATCAACGCAAGGAACGGTTGGATCCAAGACCAACCGTGCGGAAGGTAGTTAAAAAGTGGACAAGTGGAGTCCACTTAGAGTTAGGGTTTTTTAGTCATAATGTAAGGGTTTTTACCCATTTTGTACTATAAATAGAGTATGTATGAGGCAACTAGAAGATATCATATGAAATCATACTTTTTCAATGAACTTTTGCATGAGCAAAGTACTTAGAGCATCGTTTTGAGTCCATGAATCTAAGTCTGTGTATTATGGAGAGCTATAGAGCTTAGATGGAGTCAATTTTGAGATGTAACTGAGGGTCAGGTCCCAAGGTGTGGATATTGGTACGACATTGTTCAACCTCACCACTAAACTTAAGTGCATCCCAAATGCATCATTTGATGTAATGCGTTCAACGTTATTTTGATGGAGGATAAGAAATAAGTAGAAGATATTTGTGGATGTGGCCCAGGGGAGTGAACCAAGATAAACTAGTGTTTTTATTTTTGTTGTGTTCAATTTACATGATTTATAATGAATAAATGGTTAGATGAATGCACCAGCTAGGATTTATTTGTAGCACACAATAGTAGAATGAATATTATTGAATGGATAAAATGATAGATCCGATGAATGTTATGGTAGAATGCATGTTAAAGTATGAATCGAAGAAATAGAACATCCCCAACCCCTTCCATAACTGCATACATCTGTGTCCTGCAGTCACCCAGAATCCATCTTGGGTGAGACTGTGTTGTGCACTTTGTGCGCAGTGTTGCCTTCTAGTTTACCAAAGGGGTGGATGGTGAAAAGGGTTTTGTTGGAGAATTAAGGTAGAACCTCGGTTAGCCCATACATCCAACAAATGGCTCTAGTGTCGGCTGGAACTCAGAAGAACATCCTGGGAGGCGTTTGATGAAGAAGATGTAATGGTAAAAGGGGATGTTTAGGCCATGGAATCCTACAAAGTAGCCAGATTTCACACAAAAGGATAATAGGAGTTCAAGGTATACACCATGACAGTATCTGTAGAGGTATGTGTTTATTGATTTACATGAATCATTTTTCTGTTATTTTCCGGATTTATTGCAAGAGTGGATATTGAGGTTGAAGGATACTCATCTCACGAATCAGATTAGACCAGTCGAGTGGACTTCTCAAAATATTGCACAGTTGGAAAGGTTTAATAATAAATTCATGTGCGCAGTAGATTTCTAGTTAGATAATATTATTGCAGGGTTTATTACTGAGTTTGGAGTAGATATAGCGAAGTCATATACTACATTAGAGAAAGATTTTTTTAAGGGACCAAGAGTTTGGTATATCAGGTCACATTACACATCGATTAACATCTTATTACATGAAAAAAGTGTGATGACCATGGAATCAAACAGCTAGATCACTCTGTGCGAATGGGGAAATGGGGGGAAGCACTAAGGAATATATGAGATATGGAGAAGGCTTTAGAGAGTAGCCAAAAGAAAGAAGCAATGAACCCCATCATGATGGATGATGAACAAACCAGGGAGATCATAAGGAAATCAGGTGTGATGCGTAGCGGATGACCCTACCAACATGGATGATTTTAGGGGCTAAATTTCGCTCATGGGCTAATTTTCCAAGGTTTTTCCCAAAAAAAGATTCTTTATTCTAAAAATTATTCACCCAAATTCTATAGGATAAAATTATTTTTCCTTAAAAATTGCCAAACATTTATACAAACTATATAAAATCCTTAGAAATTTGAATATTTTTACAAAAATATCGCCAAACATTTATAGTTCCCATATAAAAGATTAATAAGATTCTCCAAGGTTTCTAAATTTTAAAATAAATTTTCATCATTTAAATCATCCCTGCCTACTAGTATAATATGAACAGTAAAAAGAGGGAAATATCTAAGTGAGAGGGCTTGGACAGTGATGAGGAAGAGGTAGAGGATCTCCATTCCAAGTGAGAGGGATTGGGTCTGGTGTAGAAGAAGGCTCTCCATTCTAGATATGAATTAGTGTGGAACCCACAACCCCATGTGCGACTAAGACATCTGAAGAAGAAACATTGGTTAACCAATAAGTGATTAGTGGTAGAATAATTTTTGGACGAGGGTCTAATTCAAGTGGAAGTAATTTAACAAGTAGCAGTCAAGTTTCTACACCACATGGAGGTGGTAGCACAACAAAATTCATAGTGGCAAGTCAAGTTCCCACTATTAGGTTACCAGAGTTCCATGGAGAAGGGTCAGAGGACCCATAGAACCATGTTTTCATCTACGAAAATATTTGGGCAACTAAGCGGATTACAGATGAAGATACCAAGGTTGTGCAGATAGAAATTACATTCATAGACCGTGCATTAGATTGGTACATGGGTCTCGCGGTAAATAAACCAATAGGAGTGTCTACAACCATTGCAAAGGTGAAAAGGCAATTGATCAATGAATTTCAGAAGCCAAGCTCAAAGGATCAGATTATGAATGAGATGATAAAGATTAGGCAGAATCCAGGACAATCAGCCTGGGAGGTTGATCAAAATTTTAAAAGGATCAAAGGTAAGTTGAAGTTCCCTATTACTGATATGCAGTATAGACATTTATTTGTTAATTATTTGTTTCCACACTTGAAGTATCCTTTGAGGCGGAAAAAATTTCAGAACCAGGATGAGGCTCTACAAGAAGCCTTATAGTTAGAGGAAAAATAGTATAAGCGTACATATCTAGTTGTGGAAGAGCTGAGACAAGATTTGAAGAACTTAACATTTCAATTAAATCATAATAAAGGTAAAGAAAAGAGAGAAGATGTCTAGTGTACAATGTGTAGGATATAAGTTCATCATAAGAATGAGTGTCCATTGTTTGTGCAGTATATAGGAGTGGGAATTCCAAACCCCTTATCTTTAGGAGGACCCTGCTGTGAGATATTTAAACTACATGGGCATGATCCATATCATTTCCCCCTGATGCAAAAGTATCAGACAATGCTAAGGATTACCTTTTTTTATTTTTGCAATTCAGTTGGAAATGAAGACAAAGAATGTAGAACTCTAGAGATGATGAAAGAGAGGATTTCAGATACATATAGGGTACATACTAATCACATAACAGTACAACATGCACAATAACCACAATGTAGTAATGCGCAACAATTTGCAGCACAAACACAGTACAATAATGCACAACAATTTCAAGGACAACCTCGGTATAATGCACAACCTCAGTGTAATAATACACAACCGCAGTATAATAAGGGACCCTAGTATAATACACCTTGTGAAGGGAATAAAGGTAACAAATGATGTTATAGAGGAGGTGTTTGTGTAGGAAGAGGATTTGGAGGAGGTCGAGGACCAGTAGTTTGTCATAACTGTCATAAGCTTAGACACTATGCAAGATATTTTCCATTACCACCTACGATGTGTATGTATTGTCACGTAGTAGACCATGAAACAAATATTATCCGACACTATTGATAAAGATACAATAAGAGAGGAACCAAAATAATCAGAATGTGCAATGGATTGTTGTGGAAGACATGGAAGAGGATGTAAAGAAGATAAATATAGTGACTTGACGTGGGGCTAAGACATGAGATGATGCAGGAAAACAGAACTAGGGTATACACCAGTGGGTAAGAAAGAATGTAGAACCTGAGCATAAGTTTGATGTGTGCAAATAAAAAGAGATATTCAAGGACTCTAGACATGAGATTTTGAAGGAAAACATTGTGTCCACTTCAGGAATGAAGCCAATAGATGATGTACTAGTGTATGACATGCCTCCCTTGTTTGATCAAACCAACAAAGAACAACCTTAAGAGCAAGTAACTTAAGAAAAATTTTGGTATCTTGTGTCAAGTTATTAAATTATAAGTCATCTCTACAAGTACTACAAAATCTGTTAAAAAAGTGTAATGTCGGGGAAGAGGGGGTAAAGACAGTAAATTGGGTCAGGAGGAAGAGAAGAAAATGTAGGGAATTCGGGTTGAATGAAAACATTAGATATTTCAATATGAGAGATATCATACTAGACTTAGGGTCTGAAGTCAATGTTCTACTGAAAAAGACATGGGAAGCTATGGGAGAACCACAATTAAGGTATTCACCTATTTAGTTGAAGTTAACAAATCATAACACATTGGTGCCACTAGGAATATTGAAGGGGATACCAATAGATCTAGATGGTATAAACACCATGGCATACTTTGAATTCATTGACATAGTAGATAATATTACACCCTAACCAGCTATGTTGGGATTGGATTGGGCTTTTGATAACCATGAAATCATCAATTTGAAGACAAGGAAGATGATCTTTCAATATGATGAATATAGATTTATTTCACCTTTTCATCCCTCAGAAGGAGGAAGTTATTTGGAACCTACAAATACTATCCTTAAAGAATACATAAACCAGCTTTACAGAACCACCGCGCATGAAGAAGATTATATCAACCCAACTGTATATGGAATGGTGAGTTGGGGGAGTATTAGTAAGGGATAGGATTTTTGAAGAACCTAGAGTAGAGATTGTGACAGTTTACCAAAACCAAGAGAAACAAACAGTTATACAATTTCTACCTTGCTATCATGTCACAGAAGAAGAAGATCCAACAAAGGATAACCCGCGCGATATCAATATCCTAGAAATTGAAGGAGAAAGAGAAGTAAAGGGTCCAAATATAGAGTCAGAAGATTATGCAGCCCCATTGAAGATCAAGAAGGTAAACATCGGAACAACATAAAATCCAAAGATTGTAAGCATTGGAGATTATTGGGATAATCAGACAGTATAAATAATCACAGAGTTACTACGCGAATACAATGACTTGTTTCCAGTGACATTGTTAGAGATGAAGTGATTAGCAGAAGAGTTTGGAGATATGAAGATCCCTTTAAATTCAAATTCCATACCTATATGACAGAGACCGTACATATTGAATCCAATATACAAGGAGAAAGTGAAGGCATAAATTTACAAGATGCTAGAAGCTGGTGTCATAGAACATGTAGAAGAATCAAAATGGATAGTTCTTATGGTCGTGTAAGACAAGAAGCAAGGAGGGATCAAGATTTGCATAGATTTGAGAAATTTGAATGATTCTTTCCTGGATGATCCTTTTCCCACCCAATTTACACATGAAGTTTTGGAGAATGTAGGGGGGCAAGAAGCCTATTCATTTACATATGGGTTTTTAGGGTATCATCAGATCAAGATTGCACTAGAAGACAGACATAAGACTACATTTTCTACAGAATGGGGGTCTTTTCAGTATACAATGATGCCATTTGGGTTGAAGAATGCAACTGCATTTTTTCCAGAATAATAGTGATAGGCTTTAAATATTTTATACATAAGTTTTTATAAGTTTACTTGGATGATTGGACAGTGTTTAGTTTATTGAAGGACGATGTCGCGGTACTAAGAATGATGTTGGTCAAGTGTAGACAGTGTCAGATCTCATTGAATATTAAGAAATGCATTTTCAGTGCACCGTCTGATATTTTGTTAGGACATGTGGTATGTAAATAGGGTTTGTTGGTTGATCCTACAAAAAATGTTGTCATAGTTAATTTACCACCACCAAAGTTAGTGTGTTAGTTGAAGAGTACACTTGGTCATACATGATTCTACATGAATTTTATAAGAGGATATGCATAATATTGCACCAATGGAGAAATTACTAAAGAATCTCACCAAGTACCAGTGGAATGATGAGTGCTAGAAGAGTTTGGATATTTTGAAGGAAAATATGGTCAATGCACTAATTATGGTGTTTCCATATTGGTCAAAGGAATTTCATGTGCAGGTATATGCATCTGAAATAGCGCTAGGAGTAGTCTTGACATATCCAAGAGAATGTGATATCGATCACACCATTTCATTTCTAAGTGTGAAGTTGTTAGACTCGGAGCAAAACTAAAACACTACATAAAGAGAAGTTCTAGCTATGGTTTATGCATTGCAGAAATTCAGACATTACTTGTTAGGACAACACTTCAATGTGTTTACATATCATTATGCCCTTAGATACTTAGTTAATAAGCCAGTGCTGGGGGGAGAATATGCAGATGGTTGTTGTTATTTCAGGAGTTTGACTTTGAAGTTGTAGTGAAACCAGGAAGACTGAATACATGACCTGACCATTTGTCAAGAATCACTAATGGAGAAGAACCAAGAATTTTGGAAGATAACGTTCCTAATGCTCAACTATTTTTAGTACAGGTTGCAGATGAATATTTCGCTGACATTATTGATTTTTTTAGTACATGAGTAGCCCCTAAAGAATTTAATACTGCGAAAAAGAATAACTTGGTAGCCAGAGTTGCAGAATATCAATTGATTGCGGGTCATTTATACAAGCTTCGATCAAATAACATTTTGAGGAGATGTGTGACTGAGCATGAAAGACCCATTATTTTGGTAGAGACACATGAAGGAATTGTAGGGGGGCATTATGTAGGGAAACCTACGAAGCATAAGATATTGCGCACAGGATTATGGTGGCAAACAGTTCATAAGGATGCAAAGGAATATTGTTAGAATTGTGATGTTTTCCAGAGAGTTGCAAAGCCATCCAGGAGGGATGAGATGCCATTGAGACCCCAAGTCACTTTCCAGGTATTTGATAAATGGGAATTAGATTTTGTAGGACAGATCAATCCACCAAGAAGAAGATTAAGAGCCATATATATTATAAGGAATCACAATGAAGAATTGCAGCGTAGAAACAACAACAAGCTTTTTATTTGAACATGTAGTGACAAGACTTGGATGCCCAAGAATTTTGATGAGTGATCAAGGGACTCACTTTATCAATAGTACAATACAGGCAATGCTTGAAGAGTTTGAGATACATCATCGGAAGAGAACTCCTTATTATCCTCAATCTAATGGAACAATGGAAGCCTTTAACAAGATATTGGAGAATGCCTTGACCAAGATTTGTAATGTGAACATATACAATTGGGAATTGAAGGTACCAAAAATACTATGAGATTACAAAACTACATGCAAGAAGCTAACAGGACAGACACCCTTCAGATTGGTATATGGACAAGCCTAGCATAAGATGAAAGGATCCAACAGTTGGATCAAAAAGAAGAAAAGTTGAATTCAGTAGTCCGGGATCTAAAACAGAAGCAAAAGACAATTCCTATCTCGGATATATTGTGGGTTGCACAAGAAATGAAAAACCTCCAAGTAGAAGTAAACACAATCCAAGAGGAATGACAGATCAAACAGGCTCAGTTGGAGCCCCTGCAAGAACAAGCATAATAGATAATAACAATGTTGGAAATGAAGAAAGTTGGGATAGATCAGGCATACAAGTGTTGAAGGAGCATGTCATAAAGTAGGTCATGGAGACCTTGACAAAGAAAAGCACACAAGCCAAGAAGCAAGTGGATGAATTAACAAAGCAGTTTCAGGAGTTGGAGAAATTAGTACAGAAGGCACACACTGCTTAAGTGGCCCAGGACAAGCCACAGGTTAGTGTTAGGGGCCTATTGGAGGAGGCATTTTTGGGGATAAGTGTATTAAACGAGGAGGAAGAGATAAGGAATATTGCATGCCAAAAAATAAGGGAAAACAATGTGATGGAAAGGAAAAGGAAGCAACACACCGAAAAAGAAGGAAGATCAACGCAATGAATAGTTGGATCAAATACCAACCATGTGGAAGGCAATTAGAAAGTGGACAAGTGGAGTCCACTTAGAGTTGGGGTTTTTGAGTCATAATGTAAGGGTTTTTACCCATTTGTAGTATAAATAGAGGATGAATAAGACAACTAGAAGATATAATCTGAAATCATACTTGTGTCGCATCTGGAGAGTTGTAGAGCTCAGACAGAGTTAATTTTGAGATGTAACTGAGGGTTAGGTCGCAAGTTGTGGAGTTTGGTGTGACACTAGTCAACCTCACCACTAAAATTAAGTGCATCCCAAATGCATCCTTTGATGTAATGCATGCAACATTATTTTGATGGAGAATAAGAAATAAGAAAAGATCTTTGTGGACGTAGCTCAAGTGGTGAACCATGGTAAAATGGTGTTTTTATGTGTGTTGTGTTCAATTTACATGATTTATAATGAATGAATGGCTATATGAATGCAATTGCTAGGGTTTATTTGTAGCACATACTAGTCGAATGAATATTATTGAATGGACAAAATGATAGATCTGATTAATGTTATGGTAGAATGCATTTTAAAGTATGAATCAAAGAAAAAGAACATCCCCAACAACTTCCATGATTGCAGACATCTACATCATGCAGTCACTCATAAGTCATCTCGAGTGAGACTACACTCTATGCACAGTGTTGCATTCTGGTTTACCAGAAGGGCCAATGGTGAAAAGGGCTTTGTTGGAGAATTAAGGTAGAACCCAAGTCAGCCCATACATCCAACAACATGTTATAATTACATAAATGTCTAATGTTGTTATCAAGGAAGAGTGTTATTGTCTTTGAGCTTCTCCTTGTAAATGCTAAGATAATATTAATAGCTACCAAATATGCCTGAATGAAGATTGTTATTATCTTTGAGTTTTACCTAATAAATACTAAGGTGATATTAATAACTACCAAATATTAAGAAATCCTTTTTTATAACCCAAAAATATAATAATTATTTAATTATATTTATGTTAAGTTGGGAATTATAAGTTAAAAACAAAATGTTTACCATTCTATTTCTTAGCTAAAAAGGATAATGGTTAACTAATTATATTTGTGTTAGGTTAAGCATTATATGTTTTGAAACACAACTTTCACCATTTTATTTCGTAGCTATATGTTTACCCCTAAAGGGGTATACCTATTGGAGATGGGCACAATTAATCATCTTTTAATTTAAAATTCTAATCTGATGGCTAACAATTGAAAATGCTCGAATATTCTTAGTCATCCTCCCAAATCAATGAATGTGATTTACTCTTCATAACTTCCTTGTATTTTTGAACGCATCAGTTAACCTGTTTACTTTTTAGCATTTACCTAATCATATTAAGAAATTACTGTACCACCATATGATTGCCACATTTAACCGATTAACCTTTGGAATTACCACATTTAAGATTAACTTTTGGATTTCCTCAGTTTTATGTGCGTTTCAGCTACCAGTGCGTTTCAATTCACCAGATAACTTTCGGTGCAACACCAACCACTTTGCGGCTATGATAGTAATGAACAATGAAGAATGGGATCTACCTTATTAGAATGAAACCGTTGGGAAAGAAGTGTAGGAAATATTGAATTATAACGATCAATTACTTTACAAGAAACAAGATTAGAGACAACTATGAAAGACGTTGGAATTATAAAACATAAACTTTTTGAGGATGAGGAACTAAGGATAGAAGCATAGGAAAAAGAAAAGGAATTGAAGAAAAAAGCATTGGAAAAAATAAAAGGAATTGAAGAAAAAAAGAAAAGACAATATTGGGAAAAGGGAAAGTGAAAAAAAATAGAGATGAGAAAAATTTTGTAAAAAAAATGAAAAATATTGAAATGTAAGGATCAATTATTTTACAAAGAACGAGATCAAAAATTAGAAAAGAGGTTCAAATGCTGAAACATAAACTCTAAGAGAAAATTAGAAAAGAGGTTCAAATGCTGAAACATAAACTCTATCTTTGAAGATGAACAACTAAGGAAGACACTTTCTGTTTGAAGACTACGGACACAGAAGAAGATGAACAACTGAGGAAGACACTCTTTCTTTGAAGATGAACAACTAAGGAAGACAAGGGACACATAAGAAGATGAACAACTAAGAAAGACAAGGGACACAGACGAAGAGGAAAAAATAAAAGGAATTGAGAAAGAAAAGATAAAAATAAAAGGAATTGAAGAAGAAAAGGCAAGATTGGAAAAAGAGGATTGTGAAAAGAAAGAAGAAATAGAGATGGAGAAATATCTTGAAGAGAAAAGAGTAAAATGAGAAACTGAAACATTCAGATTCTCGCGCGTTGTTCTGATCGGTCTCTTTTTCTGGCTTCTTCTTCCTGATAATTGAGCTGTGAC
>SNQJ01S0045143.1:0-11051 GCA_010110895.2 Picea sitchensis | reverse complement strand
GCAGTCCCTTAGCGCCCTTCCCTCTCAGTGCCAATTCCCATCCCAAAAAGCATCATATTCACATCCCTTTATGCTCAAATCAAGTCTGGGTTCCTCTCTGCTCGATTCCAAATGAAAAATCACTCTCCATCTCCTTCTCTGACCTCTCTTCTCTCTTTCGCTCATGCACAGCTTGTGCACTTTATTCTCTTTTCTAGAAAGTTCCTTCTCCCCCTCTAATTTTCTCTCTTATTTCTATGATAAGCCTCTAAGGGTTATCCCCCAAAATGGGGTGGTACTTTTCTATACTTACGACTGACAGTATTCAGTTGATCCAGTCATTTTCCCCCTATACCTTCATGAAGGTGGGTATTACTACTCAAACATTGAGCCTCTCCTCATTAAATAACTTCTTGGGATATGGAAAAGGGGAGGTAATATACTTTAAATGAATTAAGGAACTAAGTCTCTCTAGGTGAAGCTTAACTATTTGGGTAAGCAAAGTAATTCCCAATCCCCTCACAAGTTTCCACTTGTGGTACCATGGTTTGTGCTAGTTCTCCACACCTCAGTCAGTTGTTTGGACTTTCTTTATTAAATAAAACATATTTACATTACATGTAAAGTTTTATATATCCATGTTATGACTCGTAGCAATATTAATTCATAGTCATAATTACAAACTTGGGGAAAACAGGGTGTTGCATTACCCTCCTGCTTAAAAGAAACATTGTCCTTAGTGTTTTACCGACTGTAAAATACTTTTATACAAAAAATTAAAATGGGTATGCCTTTCTCATGGCATCCTATAATTCCCATGTGACCCCATCTTCTCCAAAGTGATTCTATTGCACCTTGACCTATGCGATGGCTTGGTTTTAAAGAAATTTTTCCTTCTTGTTCAGTATGCATTGAGGATCAGGTTGGAATTCTCCTTCTAGTTCCACTTGAATCATAGTCCAATCAATTATTTGATTAGAATCATGAATATAATTCTTAAGAAAATATAAATGGAATACATTAGGTTCCTTGATAATAGAAGGAGAAGCAATCATGTATGTCATCAATCCCACTCTTTCTAAGAATTTTAATAGTCCACAGTAGTGAGGTGCCCACTTAGCACAGATTTTGATGCTTAAGGAACTTCTCTTAGGCCTAACTCTGATGTATACATGGTCTCCGACTTTTAATTCACTATGTGTTTACCTCCTGTCAATATATCTCTTTTGTCTATCCTGAACCACTTTAAAATCATTCTTAATATTGACTATTTCCTGCTCCATCTCCCTCAACATATATAGACCAAGTGTAATCATATCCATCGAATTACTCTAACTGAATAGAATGATATATTTTCTACCATACAAAGCCTCACAGGGGTTCATTTTCAATGATTCCTGATAACCATTATTATAGGAAAACTCATCCAAAGGAAAATGTTCTTCCCACTTCTTGGGCTGATGCATAACATACATTCTCAACATGTCTTCCAACACTTTGTTTAGCCTTTCATTTTTCCCATATCTTGTTCTAAATTCATTCTTATGGATATCATCATCCTTGATTCTAAATTGATGATATCTAGACCTAAAATATATCTTGGAAAATATTGTGGCTCCACTCAGCTCACCAAAAAGATCATCGATCCTAGGAAATGGATACTTTTTCTTGATGGTCATCTTATTTAGTTTCCTATAATCGATATGTAATCTAAGGGTACCATCCTTCTTTTTAACAAATAGTGGTTGTGCTCCCCACAATGATACATTGGTTTTGATATACCCCTTATCTAACATTTCCTTCACTTGTATTTTCATCTCCACCAAATCTGGTGTGCTCATCCTATAAGGTACCCTATATGTAAGCACTACTCTAGGAATCATCTCTATTGTAATATCCCTCGGTCGAACCCCATTTTAAATGTAATGTAAGTGTACTTAAGATGGTGAGTTGTTTTGATATCATTTTTAATGCACCTTCCATGGAATAGTGCGCGCATGAACTGCACAGTAAAATGATATAGCGTGCACATTCTCGGATACCGTGCGCAGTAACTAAAGTGTGCGCAGTATGGAGATCAATGGACCTTGTGTATATGATATGTGTTATAGGCTGGTGAGCTAGTTATTATAATCTGTAATGGTTATGTTTTGGAATTAGGCCAGAGCACCTAGATGTTAAAGGCCAGTGCGCCTATTTTGTATATGTCTCATGATTAATATAAAATACATCATTGCGCACGGACCAACCACGATAAAAGAGATGGGGGACTGAAATTCACCAGTTAGGGAAAGGGAGGGCCAAAAGTTAAGGGAAAGGGATAAGCTAGAGAGCTTAATCCAAAAAGGAATATTATATTAATATTTCTTTAAAACCTAAAGTATGGATAATTATTTTATCCTAAGTTCTAAAGTTGGGGACAAGTGGACCAAAGTAGCTTCCAACATGACAAGTGTCAAGTGGGGGACATGAATTCATATCGTGGAGACTTAGCTCATTTGGTCACTTTTTGTAGGATCATTCTCACCATCATACTAACGATCTTTCTGACTATCATACTTCACGATCAATTTTCACGATGATTTCTTCCATCACTCAGTTATGCAGTCAATGATTCCATGACCATTTCACTCACGCAGTCCGTTATCCTTCAGACATTCATTTCATTGTATATGATCTTGTTTCCATAACCTTCTCTGGTTGGTGTACCTGGTTAGCTTGGGAGTGGGCTTGAAGAAGCGGGTTGTCAGGCCTGTGGGAAATTGAAGAGGCGGGTTGTCAGGCCCGTGAGCAATTCTCTGAGCGAGAGAATTGCTGAGGATTGATTTCTGAAGGTGCTAAACTGCATCTACATTGCTCTGAGACTTCCTTTCTGGCATGTTGTTGAAGCCCTGAAAGGGAAGTGGGGCAGCCGAGGGACTGTTGAGAAGAGAAGGGGCACACTTCCTTGGCTAGGATAGGCATGTGGGGAATGAGAGGCAATAGGCTGTTAGTTGAGCAAGCACCTGAGACAGAGTCTTTCATGTTTTCTATGAACCCTAGCCTGGTTAGGAACCCCTTTACCTGGGTGGATTTCAGTGCCATCTCAAGGGTGACTCACTGTTGAGAGTGATGAACAATGTAGTCTAAGGCTGGGAGGTTCGTGGATGGTATGTACGCAGTTGGTGACAATCTTTCCAAGATAAGTACCAATCGTATGATAAAATTATATGTTGCATTGTTATTTGTGTGCTTATGTTATGGTTTATCATATATGTAATTATAATTTCCTGTATGTTTATGGGTATTTCCTTGTATATGTTGCATATCTGTGTTTACTATTATTTCAGTAGGAAATCGTATATTACAGAATGTAATTTTTTGTTTATGTTATATGTAAAGCTTTTGCAAGAGTGTTGTATGTATATGTTTAAGTTGCATGCAGTTTGAAGAGAAAATTTATGTGGCATAGCTCAGTTGAATATTGGGTATGTTACCATATGTTCCGCAGTAAGAAAACAAAAGCGTTCCCTAGAGTAGCATGGCCCGACCTATTTAAGACTGGGGATGTTACCAACTGGTATCAGAGCATGAGAGATTCTCTAAAGTGGCATTCCCCGGCCTGTGGTTGGCCGGGGAATGTTACAATTTGGTATCAAAGCTTCAGTTTCAATACTGAGCCTGGATGGGCCGGAAAGGTTCAAGTGAAGTGAATATTCACAAAAGATTAATTTTGAAGTGACCAAATTTCAAAATATTGGTGTGCAGGCGCGCGCGGTAAATTTTGGCACCGCGTGGAAATCGTTGGCATGCAAGTGTGTGCGGTAAATTGTGGGACCACGGAAGAATATTGTGTGCGCGTGCATGCGCTAAATTTAGCTTTGCGCGGTGAGCACGCACATAGTAATGTGCACATGGTGTGTGCAAGTATTGCATAACACAGAGGATTTTTGGTGGTACGCACATAGTATGAGTATAAGGTGTCTCACAACAGTGTATTCAATCGTGCACACAGATTATTGTGCGCGATGGAACATATTGAACTTTGACATGGTGTAATTCATAGGGAGAAATGCATGTGGAGTACCGGTGCGTGATACCAAAATTGTGCGTAGTGGATATTGGCGCACAACACAAAAGTAGTGCGCGCAAGTTGTCAGCATGACGGAGAAGAAATGCATAGTGGATATAGGTGCGCGGAAACACGTTTTACATTGTGATGTTATTATGCACAATAAATATGGATGTACAAGTTGAAGTTTAGTGTGCGTGAAGTCGTTTGGAAGGAAAATTGAGTATGAGTTTAATTTGCATAATATTAGAAGAAAAAGAAACACAACTACATTGGAGCATTAATTAAAAAGAATTTTGAGTTTTATATTCCTCCGATTCAGACAGATGGAAGTGAAATATAAGCTTAAAAGAAAACCATACTATAAAAGAAAACAAGACTCATAACACCACCAGATAGAATTTTGTAATAAACAATCCAAGATCTGCTTCTGTATTTATATAATCGTATTAATCCCAAAATTACAAAAAGGGAATGATAGAAGTTATCCTGTTGTAAAAGGGTCGTTTAGGAATAGGCCTATCATCTCTGGTGCTCCTTACCTCTTCTACTAGTTGTTCAAAATTCGTTGAAACATACTTAACTTTAGTTGAAGACTCACTTCATCTTAGCGATCTTCTCCTTTAAATAATCTAACGAGACCGATTGATTCTCTCCAACACTTTCGACTGTTTCAGCCATGGAATCCTCCTTCTTCTGCCTCTTGCTCCTTTTCTTCTTAGCAGCTGGCCTGTTGATGACTAAATCCTTCATAGTGGGATTCAGCCTAACTTCCAACTGTAAGTCTATATCCGGATCTGTGTGGAATTTAGTCGCTATAATGTGCACAAGTACCCTTTCCTCCTTATTCGTAGGAAATTCTAGCATGTTTCCCGAATAACCAGTCTCATTGGATTTAGTCTTGTCTATATATCTTAGTTTGTGGATACCGGAATTCTTTTACAAAGAGCAGAAATTCAAGCAATTTGGAGATCACTTCATTTATGGATAAGAAGATACCTTCATACATAAGGATTGGTAGTTATAGAATTCCAATTATGAAGTGCAGACGGACTACGTACAAGAGCGTTGGGTTGCCATGCTCGACTAATCCATTTCAAATGATTAACTTTTGAGTTCATTACATGGAGGCATTTAGTTGACGTCACATGGCTGTGAAGTATCGAACGAGTGAAACGGGGTGATCTGACTAGCCGTCGCCCTCTCCACGAGTGGTGGATTTGACATATTGAAACATGTGATACCGCATCATGGCGAAAGTGGTTTCGAAAAACCACCTTCTTGTCCAGAAGTATCTCTGAAGGAGTCGCACATCTATGTTTTCAAGACTTGGGTCTTATCTAGATTTGTCATGGTGATAACACCATGACTAGTCATTTCCACTTCCAGTGGTGGATTTGACATATTGAAACATGTGATACCGCGACTTGGCGAAAAAGGTTTTGACAAACCAACTTTTTCCCAGATGTATCTCTGAAGGCGTCGCACATCTATGTTTTCAAGACTTTGGTCTTATCTAGATTTGTCATGGTGATAACACCAAAAAATCAGGAGAGACAATTCTGATGTATATATTGAACCAAAATGGTCTATATTTTTCATGAATTGTTGAATTGTTAGCCCGATAAGTTTCGATGGATGCACCTTTTGCAGAATTAACAAAAACTAAATCAGATTAGACAAGTGTAGATTCCATAGGAATGGAAGAAGCACAGGGGAATTATAGTTAGCAAGATGAGAGCAAAGGGGTGGATGTCCATTTGGGCATTGAAGGAACAAACTCCAATGGACATGGAGAAGAAAGGAATGAAAACATGATTATGGCAGAGACCATTAAGAATTTGCAAAAGGATGTCCAAAGCCATAAATCTGATAATGAAAGGATTATGAGAGCCAAAGAGAAGCAAGATGACTTCAACATGAAGTTATTGGAGGGCTTGATTAGAATAGAAAAGAAATTGATTAAGGAGAATGGCTTTAGCAAATCTGGAGTCACAAGCCTTCAGATGAGGAAAGAAAAGCAAGAATTATTAGCAGACATCACCATCACTCCCCAAGGCATTCCAATAAGAGAACAGGAAACATCTCGAGTCCATCCCATGTCAGAAGGTATAAGAGGTATGGGGTAGATGAACTACGACAATAAATGAACAAAATCAAACCTCCTACATTTGATGGAGAGCAAAAAAAGGATGAAGATGCAGAAACATGGCTATTGAGCATGAGAAAGTATTTTCAATTGAATAATTATTCTTCTCATGTAGAAGGTAGAATTTCTATCTATCAACTCAAAGGAAAGGCCTCCATGTGGTGGGATCAGTTTGTGCAGGTGCAACACATTAAAGATAAAAGTGTCACTTGGAGGGAATTCAATAAGTATTTTGAGAAGAAATACTTGACTATAAGATACTATGACAAGAAAATAACAGAGTTATTTGAACTCAAACTTGGAAGTATGACCATAGATGAATATGAGAGAAGGTTTCTAGAACTTCTGAAGTATGTCTCTTACATCAAGGATGAGACAGTCAAAATTCAAAGGTATTTGAGTGGATTTCCATCACCCGTCATTGAAAACATACAACATGATGATCCCAAGACATTGGAAGAGACCAGAAGGCGAGCTAAATGCCTATATGATCAGTAGAAAGCAAGGTCCGCTTTCCAAAAGGCTTGAGAAGACAATAAGAAATTCAAGATGGATCAGAGGAAGAAGGGAGTTAAGCCACCATTCTTCATAAATAATCCACAAGGATAGAAAACGCCTAAAGAACCCAGAACAATTGATACAGGGAGTCAAAGGCCAAGGCAACCACCTATTCAATGTTTTGGTTTTAAAGGAGATCATAGGTTCAGATATTGTCCTCACAGAGGTGAAAAAGGTAGGGTTGTTCACAATGTACAAAAATTTGAAACAGTGGAGGACATGGGCCGATATGTGCCAAGGCTTTATGCAGCCTTAGACAATAAGCAAGAAGATTATCCATCCCACATGATTGAAGTGGAAGGTATGATCAACAACCAAACCATTGCTATTTTAATCGATTCAGGAGCTAGTCATAGTTATATAGACCCTAAGATGGTGGAAAGTTTGCAATTTCCAAGAATCAAGCATGGGAAATCCTGGTTGGTGCAGTTGGCTACAGGAGCTAGAAGAAAAGTTAATGATATGGCTAAGTCATGCCTCATAGACATGAATGGACTGAACACCAAGGCTGATTTAGACATCTTTCCTTTAGGTTCCTATGACTTTCTAATTGGGATGGATTGGTTGGACCAACATCACTCTCTCTTAGACTGTCACAACAAAGAAATTAATTTCCTATATGAGGAAGGGAAACTAAGGAAAGTACAGGAAGTTCCCAGGGAAATAACCATTAGATAAATTTTAGCATTGCAGCCGAAGAAATGTTACAGAAAAGGGTGTCAAATAATTGCATCTCATTTGACAGAGACACCTAGAGATATGGTGCCAAAATTGGAGGATCATGCAGTCCTAGAAGATTTTGAATATGTGTTCAAGGAGATACCCGGACTACCCCTAAGGAGAGACATTGATTTCTCTATAAATTTAATGCCTGGAGCAGCGCCAGTATCAAAGACTCCTTACAGGATGAGTACACCAGAGTTGGAGTTGCAAATGCAGCTTGAAGAACTTTTGAATAAGAGGTATATACGCCCAAGTGTGTCACCTTGGGGTGCCCCGGTATTTTTTGTGAGAAAGAAAGATGGAACACTAATATTTTCATTGACTTCAAACAGTTGAATAAAGTGACTGTTAAGAACAAGCATCATCTTCCAAGGATTGATGATCTATTTGATCAATTGAAGGATGCAAAGATATTTTCAAAGATAGATCTCAGATCAAGAGACCATCAGGTAAGGATTAAAGAAGAAGATATTAGTAAGACTTCCTTCAGGACAAGATATGGTCATTATGAGTTCACAGTGGTTCCATTTGGGTTGTCAAAGGCACCAATTGTTTTCATGTGCTTAATGAATGGTGTTTTCCAAGAATATTTGGACAAGTTTTTCATTGTCTTTTTGGATGAAATTCTTATATATTCTAAGTCAGAGGAAGAGCATGAACATCATTTTAGGATGGTGTTGCAAGTATTAAGGAAACATCAGTTGTATGCCAAATTATGCAAGTGCTCATTTTATCATAAGCAAATTCATTATTTGGGGCATATCACTTCAAAGGATGGGATAACAATGGATCCTGAGAAGATAGAGACCATTAGAGAATGGCCATTACCGAAGAATGTGACAGAGGTGAGATCATTCATGGGTGTTGCAAGATACTACAGAATATTTATTGAAGGATTCTCAAAGATTTCACACCCAATCACTTCCTTGCAATGAAAGGGAGTGAAGTTTCAATGGACACTGGATCGGAAGAAGAGTTTCCAACACTTGAAACAATTATTGACAAGTGCTACAATATTAAGGATTGCAGACCCAGATGAAGACTTTATTGTATGCACTGACACATGTAATGAAAGACTTGGTGGAGTCCTCAGTCAAAATGGGTTTGTCATATGTTATAAATCAAGAAAGTTGAAGGGTCATGAAAAAAACTATGCCACTCATGATTTAGAGTTGGCATCCATAGTGCATGCCTTGAGGAAATGGAGACACTATCTCATGGGGAAGAGGTTTGAGCTAAGAATAGACCACAATGGTCTGAAATATTTATTTTATCAGCCATATCTAAATTTTAGGCAAAGCATATGGTTAGAATTTCTAAGCGAATATGACTTTGACATAAAGCATATCAAGGGGAAAGAGAATAAAGTGGTTGATGCACTCAACAGGAGGGTGCATGAATTGCATGCTACAACCATTATCAGGTATCAAACTGATATTAAAAGAAAAATTCTAGAGGCTGCAAATGCAGATCTGCAATACAGAGAATTGGTAGCAATGCTACAACAGGGTAAGATGCCAAAAAAGGTGGATAATTATAATTTGGGAATAGATGGAATATTGTTGTACAAGAACATAATTTTTGTTCCAAATGTCCAGGACTTGAAACGTACGATTTTGCATGAGATGCATAATGTTCCTTATGCAGGGCACCCTGGATATCAAAAAACTGTGGCAGCAATCAAGAGCCATTACTTTTTCCCAGGTATGAAGAGAGAGATCTTTGAATACATCGCTAGATGCATGGAATGTCAGAAAGTTAAAGCTGAGAATAGGCACCTAGTAGGGTTGCTGCAACCTTTACCCATTCCTGAATGGAAGTGGGAAGTGGTGACAATGGATTTTTATTACGGGATTGCCCAGAATAGGCAAGCTGCATGATTCGATCATGGTGGTGGTGGACAAGCTTATGAAAGATGCCCATTTTATTCCACTGAAAACTACTCAAAAGGCAGCATATGTTGTTGATATTTTCATGAAGGAAGTAACATGATTGCACAGGATTCCTAAAACAATTGTGTCCGACAAAGACCCGAAATTCACCTCGAATTTCTAGAAAGGATTGTTCAAAGGATTCAGAACGAAACTGAACTTTAGTACAGCTTATCATCCTGAGTCTGATGGACAAACAAAGAGGGTGAACAGAGTGATAGAAGATATACTGAGAATGTATTTGATGGACAAACCATCAAAATGGGAATACTACCTACATTTGGTAGAATTCGCTTACAACAATGGGTATCAGGCATCATTGAAGATGAGCCCATTTGAATCACTTTACAGTAGAAAGTCAAATACTCCAGTGAGCTGGGATAATCCAGTTGATAGGATAGTAGTTGGGCCAGAATTGCTCAAGGAGATGGAGGACCAAATGATTAAAATTAAGTAGAATTTAAAATCTTCCCAAGACAGATAGAAAAATTATGCATATAAGAATAGAACCCACAGAGAATTCAAAGTGGGTGATCATGTTTTCCTGAAAGTGAAAGATAACAGGATTTCCCTGAAGCTGGGAAGCTACGCCAACTTGGCAACTAGATTTTGTGGGCCATTTGAAATGCTAGAGAGGATTGGTCCATTTTCTTATATGATTGAATTGCCTGTATCTATGTCTATTCATAATGTCTTCCATGTATCATTTCTAAAGAAATATATACCTGATGCTAATCATGTTATTGATTGGAATGTGATTTAGGTGGAGCAAGAAGGCGCTTTTCAAGTGCATCTGGTGACATTTTGGACCGGAAAGTCAAGAATATCTAGAACCGATACATAGGGCTTGTAAAGGTCCAATGGACCTGGTACAGTCCTGAGGACGCTACTTGGGAGAATGGGGATGAAATGCGGACAAAATACCCACATAATTTTGAATATTTTTGAAAAACTTTGTTCTATATGGGTGTATGATGCACTGAGGATAGTGCATAAATAAGAGGAGGGGATTATAATATCCCTCCGTCGAACCCAATTCTAAATGTAATGTAAGTGTACTTAAGTTGTTGAGTTTTTTTGACATCATTTTGTAATGCACCTTCCATGGCATAGTGCGCGCATGAACTGTGCAATAAAATGATGTAGCATGCACATTCCCGGATACCACGTGCAGTAACTAAAGTGTGTGCAGTATGGAGGTTAGCGGACCTTGTGTATATGATATGTGCTATAGGATGGCGAGCCAATTATTATAAGCTGGAATTCTTATGTTTTGGAATTAGGCCAGAGCGCCTAGATGTTAAAGGCAGTGTGCCTATTTTGTATATGTCTCATGGTTAATATAAAATACATCATTGCACGTAGACCGACCATGATAAAAGAGATGGGGGATTGAACTTCACCAATTAGGGAAAGGGAGGGCCAAAATTTAAGGGAAAGGGCTAAGCTAGAGGGCTTAAGCCAAAAAAGAATATTATATTAATATTTCTTTAAAACCTAAAGTATGGATAATTATTTTATCCTAAGTTCTAAAGTTGGGGACAGGTGGAACAAAGTAGCTTCCAACATGACAAGTGTCAAGTGGGGGACATGCATTCATATCATGGAGACTTATCTCATTTGGTCACTTTTTGCAGGACCATTCTCACCATCATACTAA
>SNQJ01S0045142.1:118383-150435 GCA_010110895.2 Picea sitchensis | reverse complement strand
GTGATAGGTGGTGCACCACGTGGTTCCTCACGGTTGAGGAGTTATGGCCTTGTGAAGTTGGAAGCCCGAAAGAATGGTCAAGAAGCCCCAAATTGGTTACAAGTCATTATTGAAAGGGTAAATTGGTTGTGACAATGATCCAAAAAGTATATAGAGAAGACTAAGGATAAATCATAATTTATAGAAGCAAATTAGGAAGCTCAGAATGCCCTCAGCAAAGAGAGAAAGGGAAAAAATTCAAAGTCCTCAAAACTCAGTGAAATTGGCATCATCATGAAGAGCGTGTCGCAAGATTTTTAAATGCGTAAATGACTCGTCAAACAGAGTTACAGATCAAAAGATATTTGTGGTCAAATTTTTGGTCAACCTAGCCTAATCAACAAGGATGAGCCAACATTCGTACTTCTGACATCAACATCAGTATGGATGACATCAGCATCCGTACAGTGTACATGGCACAAACAAAGGGTGACACTGTCATGCTGACATCAACATGGTGACGTGGAAGAACCATAAGCTTCCACGTGTCACTCATTTTTGGTATTTTTAGGTCAACATGTGGACCAATGAGGAAATGCCACGTGGTAGTCTGTACAACCATGTGGAAGGTCATACGGGACGTGGCAGACATGTGGAATCTGTACCATATGTGGTAGGCTAACATGGTAGGCAGACGACGTGGCAAGGTGATTGTACAGGTGGATGACGTGGGCCATGTTTGGCTACCACATGGCCCAGTCATGGGATGTAACATGGCAGTGGAAATCTGCCCAATGAGGGCCAACTACTAGAAATCCAAAAATCCATATCCACTATTATTATCACAATCCTTCCATATATAAGACTAGCCAAACCATACTCTGCCAATTATATCGTTGTTTTCCAAAGTTAGAGGAGAACCTTCCACGGTTTAAAACAAATGAGCCATAGGGAGGAGGCCCGCAGGTTTGACCCCGGACCTCCCCCAATGCTAGCGCCTTAATACTTCCACCAACTATTGGGCCAAACAGTCGGGGTTGGTAAATCTGCCCCATTTTATTTTTAAAAGGAGGTTCCACCAAGGCACGAGGGGGAGACTAGGGTGCTCGACAAGTCGTACTAGTGCACAAAAAATGATGCAAAGGAAAATCATGATTGTAGGTTGAGGGCATAGAAACTGAGATGAATTTTTTGAGGGGCCTAGAAGTGCCAGACTTAGATTAAGGTGTGGAGACAGTCATTTTTTGGAAATTTGATGCCATGAATCCAGTGGTGTTGTATGTTTTCTAATTTGAGCAAAGCTTCTATAGCTTAACTCCATAATGAGGTATACTTATGTATTTTTCTGAATTCTTTTACTGAGTTAATAAAAAGGCCTACCCATTTGAGAGCAGGACCCAGAGACATAGTCCACCAGGGACGAACTACGTTATCAAGTTTTTTGTGTTCAGATTTGATGCTTATGTCTCTTCATTATTCCTTCTTTATGGAACACTTCAATTTATGGTCATTTAATACAATTCTTTAATAAGTCACATCGATGAAAAGATTCTGGATCATGTTGGTATCAAATCAATCATCTTTGACCTTAATTGTTGACTGTGAATGCTTACTAGGGCCAAGCATAAGCAGGGTGAAGGAAGTATTAATACTTTCAATCCCGAAGTTGGTTGTGCATCCCGAAGGAAGAAAATGACCGAAGAGGAAAAGCGCGATGAACAGGAGAAAAACTTCTATATGGTCTTTAATCACATGCCAGAAATGGGCAAACAAATGTATGGAGATTATGAGAAGAGGATGAAGAATAAAGGGAAGAAAAAGGAAGCACAAACAAATGATAATGCTTCAATGAATCAAGGGACTGGAGGAGACCCTCCTGAGCCTCCATCTTCACCATCAATTTCTAGCTCTTCTTTCTCTGAGCACTCTCATCATTCTCATGATTCTAGCCATATAATTTATTTTAAGAAACCATTATTAAAGATTGACGTAAAATTTACTTTACCTATGTTTAATGGAGATGCTAATCTTGAAAAGCTAGATAATTGGATCCGAAAGGTTGAAGTATATTTTTGTGTTCAACAGATTGATGAAGAGGAAGTTAAAGTGCAATTGCCTTCTCTTTGGTTGGAAGGCACTGCTCTCGTATGGTGGGAGAGAAAACTTAAGGACATAAGTAAGTGTGGTAATCTTCTTTCCTCATGGTCAAAATTTAAATCAGCGATAAGGAAGCAATTTTATCGATTGGGTTATTTACATAAAGCAATGATGGAATGGAAAACTTTAAGACAAAGTAAATGTCAAACTGTACAAAGTTTCACGGAATAATTTAGGAAGAAAGATCTTGCATTAAACATTCCTTTGGATTCTTATGAAACTTTAATGAAGTATATTGGCACACTTCATAGTTATATTCGTCATACTTTACTATTGTTTAACCCCACTAGTCTTGATGAAGTTTGTGTGCAAGACACTCACCTTGAGAACATGGGAAATCATGTTCAAGAAGATCCCACAAGGAAACCTTCCAATCTCCCACATAAACAGTTTAAGAAGTTTAAAAGGAAGGAAAAAAAGACTGCCACTGTAAAGAGAGAAGAAGGAAATCCATCTTGCACACATTGCAAGAAGAATGGTCACGATGATGAACATTGTTGGAAACTACATCTAGAGAAGTGACCGAAACAATTCGGTGGAAAGGGAAAGACAAAGACCACTGTTACAGTTCAACAAGATCTTGGTTTTGATTCAAGAGATGAAGGAAATATCACAGCGGTTGGAGTACAAGTTAAAGATTCCCTTCATGCTAGTTCAAATTCCAATAATGAATCTCATGATGATGAAAGAAATAGGAATGAATTATTTCATATAAGATTTGTATCTAAACACACTAAGATAGATACATTATTTGTGTTGGCATAGGGGAAGACCCAAGGTTCAACACTACAACAACGCACCAACAAAACCCTAACTACCGACCCTTTCGACAACACCTGCGAAGCAGATAAAGTCTCACCCGAGGTAGAGGCAGGGTTGGTTGCAGGACTCATATGTCTGCAATCTTAGCTGGGACACAAATATGTGATTCTAACACTTAACAGATCACTCAATAGTTAACATTCATCAATATCCAGTCTTAGTTACAACGCAGTTAAACCCTAATTACAGAGTATCACAGTATTCATTCAGATATAAGGTATTTAAGCACTAAGCATATGTACATAAGTTAGATCTAACATACATCCATATTATTAATCATTAAGCATCAAAAAATCTATATATCATTCATCTATATTAAAGAACTAAGCAAGTAAACACATAAACACATCAATACATCACACAAAGCATAGTAACACAACATGTACGTGGTTCACCCCCACCCTGGGGCTACGCCCACCAACTCTTCTCTTCTTTATTATCTTTGGTCAAGCTTCTTACAGCCGCATAACATCCAAGTTTTACTCCGTAGAAGACATGAGATCTATGTGCACTCCGCCAGATCCTCCTTCTTCTAGTTAGGGTACAACACCAAGCCTTCACACAGTCTCTTACAGTTACTTGCACTAGCCTTGCAAGCCTCACACAGTATGCACAAATATCTTACAACTCTTGATCACATATAGCAAACTCTATCACTTAGAACACCGGCCTACTAGTTCTCTCTCCTCTTCTTACATCGCTTAGCTACTTATTTGTACATTACAAAATAGGCCTAATCATGGGTAAACCCATGGGCCGTCATCCCATACCCATTACATAATCCCAAATCCCAAAAAGGGCCCTAAAAGGGGCCGAGATCCCGCGATATCCTCTTTGTATTGCGCTACACCTTCGACATCCTGTCTAAGTCCGAAAATTAGGTCAAGGGCCAACAGGCTCCTAACACTCACCTGTGACTCATCCCAAGTCACTCTAATCTGATTAGTTCTGCTTCAAAAGCCTCGATCTTGGCTCGAGCTACTTTGACTTGTTGTTGTGCCACAATCTCCTATTCAACAAACTTTTGTATGATTTCTTTGTTGACAGGTCCCTCTAGGCGTTGTTCAGTTGCAGTGACGACCTGCTCCAGTACTGCTCCTCGACCCTCGATCTCTGTGAACAGTTGGTAAGCCTCATCCTCTACAAGTTGGAGCCTCTGAGTTACTTTCATAACTCTACTCTGAATAGTGTGGACCTTCTGTTGGGTAGTGCACTGCTCTTGGGATTGCTTCATTCTTTCCACAACTGACATGGGATTCAACTGTGCCTGTATTGTCTCTGCTTGCTACTTTTCTTCCTGTATATGTGAGTCTAGTGCCTTCAATTCTGAATTCTCAGTGAAGCACTCATATATTTGGGCACTGTGATCACTTAGTTTCTTGCATTCCATGGTAAGGACTTTGATTCTTTCAAATGCGCTTCGAGCAGCTACTTCTCTTTGATCCCTTACATACTGCGGGGTGTCAGGTACAGTGAAGAGCTCTAAGTCTATTATTCATTGTTGTAGCTGCTAGATAGATTCTGCAAACTGCTCTAATTGATGCGTGACTCGGTCTTTTTCCCGTGGTTCGAATCCTATCATAGAGTGGAGTGCTCTTTTGTCTGCTTCTTTCACTTTGAGTTTCTCTGCAAGCAACTGTTCTTTTTCTTGTTGCATCTGTGCTTTCTCTTCTTCAAACTTTGTCTGGAGAGAAACCTTCTCCTGTTCTGCAAGTCGGTGTTGTTCTACGAGTATTCCTTGCACTTACTTCAAGGCCTGGGTGGTCTGTTCTGTTTCTTCTTATGCGCAATGAAGGCGAGCTTCGATTGCATCAGTTAGTCGACAGAGTTGGGCTAGCTCATATCCCAACTCTAGTTCTCCTAATGGCAGGGGCACAATTGACACTACGCAGCTGGGCTAAAGAGCCTACTGTACCCCTCGGAGGTCGACCTTAATTCTGTCTCACATTTCCTCCTTCTTAGCTTCTTTTTTCTCCACGATTTCTAGTGAAGTGTCGTTTAGGGCTGCTATGATGAAGTCAAAAGCATCGGTAGTGAGCACATTATTCATCTTGGTCACGGTGGCTCAAGATTTCTTCTAGGAAGAAGGTTTCATAGGAGAATCCTTCCTCTTATTCAAGGATTCAACCTCGTCTCTGGGCGGTGTTACTTCGCCTTGATTCTGTTTAGTTCCTTTTCCATTTATCTCTTCTACTTCGTCAACACCCCCTCAGTCAGGTGATACTAAAGCAGTCTTTCCTGAGGTGCTGCTTAAGTCTTGGACCTATTCAGTCTTCTTCCTTCTACTGGTGCCAGGTGTGTTCTGTTCTTTGTGGGTGGCCTTCGGGTTGTCCAGTTCAGGGTCAGACATATCTACAAGGTTAATGGGGATAAGGAGGTCTGCGGACCAGTCCTTAGTGATATTCTCAAGGTCCTCTTCTGTGAGTTTGTAGTATGACTGAAGTTGATCCTTATGTTCATTGGATCTCACTGTAATGTAGATGAAGTGCCGATCTACGCAGAACTTTATCAGGGGTCATAACCTCTGTAGGGTTTTCGGAGTCATGTAAGGTTCAACTTTGATGGATCTCTTCAGCTGAAGGTAATATGTGTAAAAAANCCACTGTTTGTTCATATCACTCGAGTACCAAAGTGTGGTGAATTTTTCAGCAAGCGTCTCGAACGATTCGATATCCGGGAAGGTCGCACCTTCTAGCATCTCCCAGGAAACAAAGGTGATGAGGATAAGGAGCCAGCTAAAGTGAAACTCGTATCCTTGATCCTATGCTTCACGATAGTCTAGTTCCAGTTGATTAACTAGGTACTTCGACCAGTTCATCTGTAGACCTTCCACACACTTCCCTGCAAGGTCAATGACAAAGCCTGTGACCTGTGTGGGTCGGTTATTCCTTACTAAGTTTCTGGCTATTAACTGGCAGGCTAGGCGCACTGTGCCATTCTGGATGGAGGCTACCTTGTAGCCTTACATCCCCTTTTCAACATCGTCGTATGTATCCTTGATCTTCTGTGCTAGTGCACAATCTGTGGATTTTCCTGGATAGAACCCCTGCGGGTTGGGTCCTTGCATACTTAATCTGGTGATCCTATGGATCAATGTCAGATCGACCATGGTACAACAGTCTAGCCATAAGTATCCGCCATGGTAACATGAAAGGAGTATCCTGGTGCCTTCCGAAGTGTGGAATTTTCATTACATTTAACAGGGTGGACTGCACGAGGTTCATCATCCACAGCTGGGGGATTATCTTTGAGTTCTTCCCCTTCGTCCTGGTCAGGTATTTATATGGGGAAAGCATACTATAGTTCTTGCGATCTCCGAGGTTGAAGTCACTGAACTTCAACACTGTGATCTTATCTTGCTGCGCTCAAACTGCACGTATCCCCTTCGGGAGGTATGCAATAACCATGGTGTACTCGAAATCTCTTGGCACACTGTCACGACTCACCACCCCAGCCAGAGGTAGGATGTAGTCGGGAAATATGGTTGGGATCAGCTTCGCATTTTCTAGGTCATCTCTTTGTTTGGTTCTCTTTTTCGCTGATGGTAGGGATGGTCCATCTCTGCGAGCAGTCGACAGAGAGGATTGCACTCCTCTAGTCGATGACGCTTGTACACCCACAGACATCACTCTTTCAGATATGACTTTCTCAGTCATGAGGTCGATGAGTACTTCCTTCACAGACTCTTCGAGTGCGCTAGGTTCTTCAGACATACACACTCATGGTTGAATATCTCGGGTTCAAAGAGTAACTGCTCAATGCAATGAGATGGATGGAAATAGCGCGATGATCACTATACAAAATAAACTATTCTACGGGCTCAGATAGTCACAGTTGGAAAAAGTGTTCTTGTTGCATGGCGCGATGGGATAAATAGATAACTTGGCAACAGATCTCTTGCAATAGGTGATAATCCTTCATTAACTCAATTATGTTCATTATGGCGTGGTCCCAATGGTATGGTGGCGAAATTTCTGACCATAAATGCCTTTCTACCCGTTTGAGTCATCAGTCTAATGGTTATACTATTCCCAAAGGCTATATTTCTTCACCATGGCGAAGTGCCATGTGATGCAGTTCTGATATCCCGACAAAGTTCCAACTTTGCGAATTTTCCTTCTGCGAAGTTCCCTCTGGAACCTTCTATAACTTTTCGATCTTAGCTCTCTTCTTACTTAGTTTTCTATCCTTCTTTCCGGTGAGCTTCGTCTTAGAATTCCTTTTTCCATTCTGATTCTTATCTTCTTTTGGCAAAGTAACTTCACGTTGTTGAGGTTCTTTCCTAGCAATCAGGGGTAATACTTCATCTGTATCTGGAATAGGTACTTTAGTCTTCTTCAGGTCTTCTAGTGTTCTTCCCACTTTGACATCCAAGTCTCTGGTTTTAAATATCTTTGCTCGGTTCTCATGTTCTTCAATCAAGTGTGTGATCCTCCTAGTCATGAAATCTTTCAACTGTTTCTTCTTTTGTTCTAAGACTTCTTCTCCTTTTCTTCTGGCCTGATGTCCTTCAATCCAATGTTTTCCTAGTAACATAGCAAATGGAGTGATGTTCTCAATAAATTTAACAACTTCAAATTATTCCTCTATCGAAGTTCCATGAGCACTCATAGATATCTGGGTAAGTCTTCCACATAGGGTTATCAATTTTCCTCTGAATAATCCTATTTCTCCCAATGAATGGATCATAGTAGGCTCCCCTAAAAGTTCCCAAGTTCTTTATGTCATGATATTCACCTATCTTTCCTCATCCATAACACAGTCAATGTCGAAGTATCCTATTCTTGTTTCAATGCACTCTTTTTCTTTGAAGATCTCTGATAATCTGATATGTCGGTGATCATTCAAGGTTTCTTTCATCTGTAGCAATACTTTTTTTTATTCTTTCTGGGGTTCTTCCATAATCTCAGTTGCTTGACCTTTCTCGTGGTCTTCTTGTATCATATTCATCCTTTCAACCTTAGTAATCATTCTAGGGAAATCCAATACTTCATGGTCCATAGCTTTGCAATAGAGGCAACTAGGTCTTCTTCCAGGGCATTCCTTAACAAGATGTCCTAGTTTTCTACAACTATAACAAAGGTTTAATCCTCTCTTTCTTTTAAATGATCCCCAACCTCTCTTGTACTATGCGCTAGGATCATGGTAGATAACTTGCAACAAATTATTTCTAGGGTCCTGCATCCGTTTGTTAGTCCAAACATTCTCTCTATGCATAGGTATAACATATCTTTCACTATTCCTATCATATCTACTCATATCAAATATTCTTTCTTCTATCAGTGCCCTAATTTTCAAGCCAGGACAAATCTTATAAAAAATACCTATATTCATCCTCTAGAAACAAAACTTTCCACTTATATTACTTCTATAGAGAACAAAGCTTACATGGCTTACCTCTTTAGTCTCACTTTCACTTTTATCAGGGCACAAAGCTCCCAGATCTTACCTATTTTCTTAAGATCTAACCTCTTTTCTTCAGATCCGACCCTTCCTCTTGGCACAGAGCTCCATAGATCAAGTAGTGTTGCGTATTAGGGAAACAATTCTATGCACGTAGCTTTTCTCTTTTTCAGTTCAGATCTTCACACAAAGCTCCTTTTTTCCTCATTTCCCAACAATCATAGTTTCAGGTCGGATCTTAGCACAAAGCTTCTTCTTCCTCAGTTCCCAACAATCACAATTTCAAGTCTCGGCAATAGAACCATTTGTTGGTAGAGGGGTAGACCCAGGGTTCAATGCTACAAAAGTGCACCAACAAAACCCTAACTATCGACCCTTTTGGAAACATCTGTGAAGCAGATGAAGTCTCACCCAAGGTAGAGGCAGGGGTGGTTGCAGGACTCAGATGTCTGCAATCTTAGCTGGGACATAGATCTATGATTCTAACACTTAATAGAGCACTCAACAGTTAACATTCATCAATATCCAGTCTTAGTTACAGCGCAGTTAAACCCTAATTACATAGTATCACAGTATTCATTCAGATAGAAGGTATTTAAGAACTAAGCATATGTACATAAGTCATATCTAACATCCATCCATATTATTAAGCACTAAGCATCAACATATCTATCTATCATTCATCTATATTAAAGCACTAAGAAAGTAAACACATAAACACATCAATACATCGCACAAAGTATAGCAACACAACATGTACATGGTTCACCGCCACCCTGGGGCTACATCCACCAAATCTTCTCTTCTTTATTATCTTTGGTCAAGATTCTTATAGGCACATAGCATCCAAGTTCTACTCCACAGAATATAGGAGATCTACGCACACTCCGCCAGATCCTCCTTCTTCTAGCTAGGGTATAGCACCAAGCCTTCACATAGTATCTGACAGTTACTTGCACTAGCCTTGCAAGCCTCACACAGTATGCACAAATCTCTTACAACTCTTGATCACATAGATCGAACTCTAGCACTTAGCACACTGGCCTACTAGGTCTCTCTCCTCTTCTTACATCGCTTAGATACTTATTTATACATTAAAAAATAAGCCTAATCATGGGTAAACCCATGGGTCGCCATCCCATACCCATTACATAATCCCAAATCCCAAAAAGGGCCCTAAAAGGGGTCGAGATCCCTTGATATTTGCTTCGTCTTGCGCTCTGCCTTCGATAGCCTATCGAAGTCTCAAAATTAGGTCAAACATGATCAAGAATCCTCAAAACTTGGTCAAGGGCCAACAATTTGATCTGGGTTCCCAAGTAAACTTGATATATGAATCACTTTTCAAAAAGATGGGTCTTGAAACTAAACCACATCCAAAGCCTTATCCTCTTGGTTGGGTATGTGATAAAGCAAAACTTAAAATCACCAAGAAATGTAGGGTTAGATTTGCTATTTCTTCAAAGTTGATTGATGAAGTGGATTTGGATTTTGTATCACTTGATATATGTGGCATAATTCTCAGGAGTCCTTATCTTTATGATAGAAAAACAGTCTTCTTTCGGCATGAGAAAAAATATCACCTTACTAAAGGGGGAGTGGAATATATTGTTAGAGCCCACATCAAGAGGGTAAACACAACACTTGTTAGTGCAAGACAAATGAAGATACTCATAAACACTAACAAGATATATGTACTCATGGTTGTAAGGGAAAAGGATGTCGGAACATCTGACGCTTTCCAAGGATGTGATCCTTCTCATAAGAAATAATTAATTGATATTGTTTCTAAGTATGATGATATTTTCCAGGAACCAGATGGATTGCCTCCTAAGAGGGAGATCCAACATGAAATACATCTTCAACAAAATTATCCTCTTCCTAATGTGGGCGTGTACAGGATTTCATTTGTAGAGATGATAGAGATAAAAAAGAAGGTACAAGTTTTATTGGATCAAGGGATCATCAGGCCCAACTCATCTCCTTGTGGTTCTCCAATCGTGATGGTTCCAAATAAGGATGGCACATGGAGAATGTGTGTCAATTACTTGGCCTTAAATAAAATCATGGTGAAAAATTGATACCCTCTTCCTCGTATAGATGATTTACTTAATCAATTAAATAATGTTGTTTATTTCACTAAGTTGGATTTGCGCAGTGGATACCATCAGATCAGGGTTGCATAACAAGATGCATGGAAAACTACCTTTAAAACCAAACATGGATTGTTTGAGTGGTTAGTTATGCTGTTTGGGATTTGTAATGCTCCAACAACCTTTATGCATGTGATGAATGATGTATTCATGCCATTTCTAGATGATTTTGCGATTGTATATTTAGAAGACATTCTTATATTTAGTGGGATTTGGGATGAACATGTAAGGCATGTAAAGCAAGTATTGGATACTTTGCAAAGGGAAACGTTGTATGTAAAATTGTCCAAATGTAAATTTGGTAAGACTGCACTTATGTACTTAGGTCATATTGTAGGAGGAGGACAATTGAAAATTGATCCTCCCAAGATTGATGTAATTGTAAATTGGCCTGAGCCCAAAAGTGTAACCAAAATACAGAGCTTCTTAGGCACAATCCAGTACTAGAGGGGATTCATTTCAAACTTATCTTTTATAACAAATCCTTTGTATTCCTTAACCAATGTGAAGAACACTTTTTAGTGGGGAGGGAAGAAAAAAAAAGCTTTCGACACTTTGAAGGAAAATGTCAGTACCGCACTAGTATTAGCACTATTGAATCTGGAACAACCTTTCGAGATTGAGACAGATGCCATCAGATATTCCATGGGTGCAATATTGATGCAATATCGTAAGCCTATCTGTTACCACCTAAAACTTTTAACCAAGATGTTGTTAACTATCCTACATATGATAAAAATTTGTATGCATTAGTTCAAAGCGTAAAGAAATGGAAGCACTACTTGTTAGGGAAGGAAACAATCATACATAGAGATCATCAACCCTTACAGTATCTCCAAGCACAAACCAAGCTACAAAAATCTTGACATTACAAATGGATGGGTTTTATTCAACAATTTCATTTGGTAATCAAATTCAAAAAGGGTACAAGTAACAAGGTAGTTGATATGCTTTCTAGACCTCATTATGTTGCTTCTATTATTTTGAAGAATGCTTCTTTATTTCATGATATCTATGTGGAACAATATGTCATTGACGAGGATTTTAAAGAAGTATTTGAGAAGATAAACCATGGTGCACAGGTAGAGAACTATTGTCTGCAGGGGAAACTACTCTACCATCTTGGAAAGTTATGTGTTCCTACAAGTAAACGAGTCCATGTAATGCGAGAAGCTCACACTTCTCTTGTGTTTGGGCATTTTGGGGTAGGAAAAACTATGGATCATCTTCATAGGTTTTGTTATTGGCCTCAAATGAAAGAAATTGTAACTAAATATGTAAAGGGGTGTGTGATGTGTTCTACTTGTAATCCCACTAATAGAAAATTGTGGCTATACTCACCACTTCCTGTTCCATCCCATCCATGGGAAACTATCTCCATGGATTTTGTAGGGGTTTTACCAATGTCAAAAAGGGTTCATGACTATTTGTATATTGTGGTGGATAGGTTTAACAAGATGTGTATTTTAATTCCATGTAAAAAGAAGATCATTGTTGAGAAAACTGCTAATCTCTTCTTTCAGTATGTTTGGGTTCACTTTAGGTAATCCACATCCATTATCTTGGATAGAGATACTCGATTCCTTGGGGATTTTTGGACAAGATTGTGGATAATGATGGACACCAAGTTGAATAGGAGCACTTATTTCCATCCATAGACTGATTGACAGACAAAGGTTATTAACCAAACAATGGTACTTTTGCTTCGAGGCTACTTCAACAAGCACCCCAAGTTATGGGATGAACAGATACCCTATGTACAACATGCTTATAATCGAGCCTTACATTCCTCCACTTAGTGTTCTCCTTTTGAGACATGTTTTGGGTATTTTCCTAAGGTCCCTTTGGACTTGATGTATGGGAGATATGCCGATTCAAATGAAGAAATAAATGAATACAAGGCCCGCAATTTCACTCATAGGATCCAACAGGTACACGGAGCAATCAAAGAACAATTGGAGAAAAGTCAAGCAAAGTATAAATATAAACATGACAAACACAGGGTTGACCATCAGTTCTAGGTTGGAGACCAGGTATGGCTTCACATCAACAAAGAGAGATTGAAGGGTGAAGACAAGAATCTCAAGCCCACTTGTTATGGACCCTTCACTATTTTGGAGAAAAGTGGTACCAATGCTTTTCGTCTAGATCTTCCACCTTATATGCAGATCTACTCAGTTGTAAATGTGGAAAACTTGAAACTTTTTTAGCCTCCCGTGATCATGGATCAGGGTGAGGAAGTTTCAATACCTTTAGTTGATGAGTTTGCTCTTGAGTACTTGGATGAATTGAAGGAAGATATCATCTTGGACAGAAGGATGAAGACTTCACACAGGGGTGATGTTGATTATATTTGAGTGGGATTAAAGGGAACACATCCAAGCAAGGAAAAGTGGATTGAGAAGGACAAGGTGACAGAACTATTCCCTCACTTATCTGTTGATTAATGAAATATTTTGGTGGTCCAAAAATCTCTCAGTGGGAAGGCATGATCCAAAAGGATCCAGAGAAGACTAAGGATAACTCAAAATTTATAGAATCAACTCAGGAAGCTCAGAATGGCTTCAACAGAGAGAAAGGGAAAAAATTCAAAGTCCTAAAAACTCATTGAAATTGGCATCATTGGGAATATCACGTCGCAAGATTTTGAATGACGTAAATGGATTGTCAAACAGAGTTACAGATCAAAATATATTCGCGGTCAATTTTTTTGTCAACCTAGCCCAATCAGCAGGGATGAGTCAACATCTGTACTACTGATGTCATCATCAGTACGAATGATGTCAATGTTTGTACAACTTAAATGTAAAACACATAGGGTGAAACATGTCATGCTGACGTTAGCATGGTGATGTGGCAGCACCAAAGGCTGCCATGTGTCACTCATTTTCAGAATTTTTAGGTCAACATGTGGACCAACGAGGAAGTGCCATGTGGCATTCTGTACAACCACGTGGTAGACCATACGAGACGTCGAAGACATGTGGCTTCTGTACCATATGTGGCAGGCTGTAGGGGACGTGGAAGACACGTGGCATTTGTACCATATGTGGCAGGATGATGTGGTAGGAAGGCGACATGGCAGGGTGACTGTACAGGTGGATGACGTGGGCCATGTTTGGCTGCCACATGGCCGAATCATGGGCTGCCATGTGGCAGTGGGAAAATTCCCAATGAGGGCCAACTACCGGAAATCCAAAAATAAAAATGGGTTGGCTGGCTCCAACCCCCATATCCACTTTTATTATCACAATCCTACCATATATCGGACTAGCCAAACCATACTCCACCAAGTATATCTTCGTTTTCCAAAGTTAGAGGAGAACCTTCCATGGTTTAAAACAAACAAGCCATAGGGAGGAGGCCTGCGGGTTTGACCTCGAGGCCTCCCCCAATTCTAGTGCCTTAATACTTTTGCCAACCATTGGGCCAAATGGTCGGGGTTGGTAAATCTTCCCTGTTTTATTTTTAAAAGGAGGTTCCACCAAGGCACGGGGTGGAGACTAGGGCGTGTGACAGGCCATACTAGGACATGCAAAACGATGCAAAGGAAAGTCATGATTGCAAGATGAGGGAAAAGTACTAAGACATATTTTCTCAGGGGGCTGGAAGTGCTAGAATCAGATTGAGGCATGGAGACAAACATTTTTTGGTAATTCGATGCTTATGTAGATTAACTCCAGAATGAGGTATACTTATGTATATTGCCAAATTATTTTGCTGAGTTAATAAAAAGTCCTACCCATTTGAGAGCAGGACCCGGAGACGTAGTCCACCAGGAATGAATTCCGTTATCAATCTTTTGTGTTAAGATCTGATGCTTATGTATCTTCATTATTGAGTTATTCCTTCTTTACGGTACACTTCAATTTATGCTCATTTAATACAATTCTTTAATAAGTCACATCAATGAAAAGATCCCATATCAGACAAGAAAGTATTAGAATCCCTAATATTAAGAAAAGAGGCTAAGAAGAAAAAGTATAAATACACCTCAAGGAGTCTCTCATAAGGAAACACACACAGTCATTGAATATCTATCTTGTGAGAATATTTTGTTCTAGTGGCAAATCTAAGGTTGAGTTTGAGGCAACGGAGAAAGTGAAAAGGAAGAGTGAAAGTTTCGGATCTGTTGAGAGCATGAGTTTCTGATAAAAATTAATTAGGCTGGCCCTTGCGGGTCAGGCATAGGGTGTCCTGTGAGGCACCCCCACGATTTTCCTAGGGAACATCAAGGAAGGCCCCGCGTGACAAGTACTATTCATCCCACAAAGACAAGAAAAAAGTGAAGGATAATGCTTGTTCCTGGTTGTTGAGGACTGAGGTATTGCTACAGGCCTGTGTATTAGGATCAGAGGCACTAGGTCAGTTACAAATGTAAAAGGTATGTTATTCTATGTGTTATGAGGTTACATCTTGGTGATATTGTGGAACATGCTTGAGGCAAAACATTGTAAGTTTTGGTATATTCCTTGAGGCACATCCTGGATGTATGATACATGTTGGTTGAGGTATATATGTTGAGGTACATTACTAGATGCATATCTTGGATATATTGGCACAATGTTATGTTAACTGAGTGAGACATATCATGAGTGATATGGCACATGTTTGGGGTACATGGTCTATGGATGATTGGCATGTTGTTTGAGGTATATGGTTGATGATATGGTGCATGGTTAGAGGCATATGTTCGTGATCTTGGCATATTCTTTGGTGAGGTACTTCATTGTTGATATCCTCTGGAATATGGTGTATGCTATGACTGAGGGATATGGTATATGGTTGAGATACATTGTTGGTACATGGTATGGTACAGGTGCTGATGTACATGGTTGATGGTTGAAGTATATGGTACAAGTGTTGGTGCATGGTTGATGCACTTGATGTTGTACAGGTGTTGGTGCATGGTTGATGCAATTGTTGTGGTGTACAGGTTGTGGTACACGTTTGATGCTTGGTATGGTACATGTTGTGGTACATGATTGATGCTTGGTATGGTACATGTTGATGGTTTGGTACATGGTTGAGAAACATATATTGTGATAGTATGTTGGTGATATTTGTACATTCTTGGTAGAGGCATGTGTTGGTGATGTTGGACATATAGTTGTGAGGTTTTATTGGTATATGATCCATGTGTGAGGATCTGGTTGAGTATCAGTGACATTGACATGTTGAATAGGTTGATCAGTGATAGTTTGATAGTGATAGGTTGATGTGATAGGTTGATAGTGATAGGTTGATGTGATAGGTTGGATACAATGTCAATTTGACAGGTTACAGGTTGATGTGATAGAGACAATGACAGTGGCAATTATTGTGGTAGTAACATTTTGGTCTACACTTATATTTCAGGGTGGTAGGAAGGGGCAAGGAAAGGGGGTTCTAGCCTCCTTCCAGTTGGTGCCGAAGAACTCAGGTAGTTGGAGCTTCCTTTAGGTTCAAGCCTGAGAATAAGGGGATTGCAGTCTCCTTCTGTTGGAGCCAAAGAATTCAGGGAGTTGTAGCTTCCTTTAGGTAGGATCCCATGAATAGGGGGTTGTATCCTCCTTCCAGTTGTAGCTGGAGAATTGGGAAGTTGGTTCTTCTAATGAATGTATTCTTTTATATATATATATAAGAAAGAATTCCGTGTTTTTTTCCCATTTGGGTTTCCATGTAAATTCTGGTGTACTGTGTATTTGATGTGATGATCTTGATGTGATGTTTCTTATGTTTATATGCTCATGATTTATTGAATGAAATCATAGATGATACATTGATGATATATTTCTAATAAGATTGAAGTTTATATATTGTGGTCAAAAGTGGTAAAAGTGCTCATACTGATTCATCCCCCCCCTCTCAGTATTCCAACAAAAATAACGTCAAAGACAGAGATAAAGAGAGGTATTCACAAAAATGGAGATTTTTATCAATTTGCATATTGAAGAACTAGGTTTGTCATCCCAAACCTAAATATGAAGAAACCAAGTTAGCATTCACGGTGTCATTCTTGACCAAAATAATTTAAATTCAAAAGAACACGCACATGTTCTTAAGAGTGACGTGCTCTAGGAACATGCATGCTTTCCTAATAGTGAACATGTTCTTCGTGCATGCACTCTAGGAATGTGCACACGTTCCTAAGAGCACACACACACACACACTCTATTATAAGCTATTTTTTATTTTCCATTCCTGTGTCCCTCCATCTCTCTCTCTCTCTCTCTCTCTCTCTCTCTCTCTCTCCTACATCTACCCCCCCTCTCTGTCTCCCTCTCCCTCTCCCTCTCCTACATCTACTTTATCTAAGATAGATGGGATAACAAGTTGTATAATTAAATGCTTAATGAATCCCTTGATTGTAATTTTTAGGTATTAAACTTGTTCATTTATCATAAGAATTATTTTTTTAAAGGAAAAAAAAGGTATGATACATGAATGCCATTATTTTTTTATTAAATTAACTTGAAAACAAATTCTCCCTAACGAAGAAAACAACTGTATTTTTATAAACAATTAGTTTTAAAAATATCATAATAAAAGAATTTTTTAGATGAATTGTGGTTATCCAAGACAAGACAATGCAAGGCAAGGCAAGGAAATGCAAGGCATGACACCGCAAGTCAAGGAAAGACATGTCATGGAAAGTCAAGCTAAGGCATGGCATGGAAATTCTAGGAAAGGCAAGGCATGGCATGACAAGGAAAGGTATCACAAGGAAAGGAAAGGCATGAAATTCATGGCATGGCATGGTAAGGCAAGGCAAGTCATGGGATGGAAAGGCATGGCATGCCATGGTAAGGAAAGAAAATTCAAGGCATGACATGGCATGACATGGAAAGACAAGGCATGAAATGGCATGGAAAGGAAAGGCATGGCATGGCATGGAAAGGCATGACATGGCATGACAAGACAAGGCAATGCACATAATGGCATGGCAAGGCGAGACATAACATGGAAATGAGTGGCATGACATGGAAAGGCAAGGCATGGAATGGGACAGAATGGCATGGAATGAAAAGGAAAGGAAATGAAAAGAATGTCATGGCATGGCATGACAAGGCAAGACATGGAATGGAAATATAAGGCATGGCATGGAAAGGAAAGGCATGACGTGGCATGGAATGACATGGAAAGGCATGGAAAATCAAGGCAATGCAAGACATCACATGGCAATGAAAGGCATGGTAAGGAATGTAAAGGAAATGAAATGAAATGAAAGGCAAGGCATGGCATGGCATGGCAAGGAAAGGCATGGCATGGCGAGGCATGGCATCACATGGAAAAACAAGGAAATGAAAGGCATGGTATGGAATTGCATGGTAAGGTAAGGCATGGCATGGAGAGGTAAGCCATGGCATGATATGGCATGGAAATGAAAGGAATGGAAAGGAATGGCATGGAAAGGAAAGGAATGACATGGAAAGGAAAGGCATGTCATGACATGGCAATGAAATGCAAGGAAATGAAAGGCATGGCATGGCAAGGAAATTCAATGCATGCCATGGAAAGGCATGACATGGCATGGAAAGACAAGGAAATGCAAGGCATGGCATGGGAAGGCAAGGCATGACAAGGCATGGAAAGGCAAGGCAAGGCATGACATGATTAATTTTTTTATAATTTATTAATGATTAAATTTTTTATCATTTTCAAAATATAATTCAAGTATAGAATTAAATTCAAACAATATGATAATATTTTAATTTTTGTTAACTAAATACATATAGTTATAAATATTATGGCATTTTATCCAAGTTTCATCAATTGTGTTTCAATTTATCTCGTGAACTTACCAAGGTACTAATAAAAAACATCGAAGTGTTTCAAGTTTTTACAAAATTCTACATTTATCATCATTTTTAATATGATTCAACTTAGATAATCTAGTTTTAGCATGAATATTAAGACAATTTGAAGCAATTTCATTAAATTTTGATAGATTTACACTACTTAGGTTCTCCTCCACATTTCTTCATGTTTTTGTTTAAATATTCCCAATCTAAAATAATTTAGTAAAAATTTCCATTTCACATTTGCATTTTTGTGTATCAATTATTTGTGAGTCTCAACAACTTTTCATCATCTTTTCCACATTCAAATATTAACATATGCACATCTAAAGCACCTCTATTATCAATAAAATCTAATTTTCCATGTTTTGATTTCTTAAAAAAATATAAGACATCTAATTGCATACCAATATATGCTATATCAATATGTTTATCTTGAAATCATTGCTTTAACTTACTTAATTCAATTAGAACATCTACCAACAAATGAATACAAAATTGAACTTGAAATATTGTTCTCATTTTATACATCTTTCTATTATTATGTTTTCATTGTTGTAATAATGCTAGTATAATTTTGACAACTCTCTTCATCCGATTTGAATAATTTGAAGTAAGTGTAACTTATCAATTTGAAATAAATCCATTAAAATTTTAAGTTCTCCATGCATCTTTGTAGACTTTCCCAACCAAGAATATACTTTACTTCCCAACTTATCAATATAATTAAACTTGAAAAATAATTTGAAGCATAGTGCCTTACGATGTGTTACATAGCAACAAAACCTTATTGTATATGTAATATATACAATAAAGTGTTATTCCATTGTTTTATCTGTGTTTTCAACTCATCCACCAAAATATAATAAAAGGAACTAAAACAAATATTTCCCTCAAATTTTCCAGTGAACCTCTTTTGTTGCAAGTAAAAAATCTTTTCCAACTGTAATATTAGTATATGAAGAATATTCATTAATTTACTACATATTAGGTGTTCCCTTGTACCTATGAAAGTCACATAATTATTTATTTAAAATCCTATAGATAAACCAACATGACTTCAATATGTTTTGTGATGGGTAAATATGATTTCCTTTATTCACTCTACAATAGTTGAATTGAAAGTTTATGAGCCTCATATACAACATGACTATTTAATCCACTATGATAGTAGGAAACTCAATTATAGGTTGTAGTGAGTTGTATCTTAAAAGAAAATCAATATATAAACATATTAGTTTAGAATGTCAATAAATAAGTAATACATGCATAGCCTTAATAATAACATGGACATGAACTCCATGATAATGAAACTGAAATCAATTCTCTTTTTTGGAATGGTATGGCTCAAGTGAAAACTTTTTAACAATCATTCTTTTGATTGTCATGACACATGGAGAAAATGCATAAAATCAATGACTAATAAAAGAAACAAGTGTTGCATGGCAGTGCAGTCCCTTCTAGGTTGAATTGGGAGTAAATGCACAAGGATGGGGAAAAAGTAGCGGAGGGAGATGTGGAAAGCAGCATGAAGCACAGGTGGTATCCATGCAGTAAATGACACATGGCCTCTAGAGTCCCATTTATGTTTTGAAACTATATAATCCTTTTTTCCATTTTGCTATGTTAAAAGTTACATGCATAGTAGAAGAAAAAGATATGCATGAGAAAAATATAATTCAAATTAAATAAACACAATTTCTTGACATTCAACATAGTTGAAGATAAAAAATTATTAGCACATAAATATAAAAGGAGATAAAAAATAGTTTTATTTGAAATATGTCAAAAAAAATATTTTATGTTACATATTCCTGGAAATTTAAATGCGTTTTTCATATAGACTGGGATTGGGGATCCCGCAGACCATAAGAGAAATATTTACAAGAAATAGGACTGTGGAAATAAGAAGTGGGCGACGGTAGAGTGTAATACCTGAAAAGAAGAAATTGAAAGGTATCAGTCTTTGGCTAGACATTTCTATTTAAAAAGGTGGAATAATTGGATTGATAAACACAACAGGATATGATTAGTATAGACTTACAGTGATGGTACATATCATCCATTTTTCCATTTCCTTGTTGATGCCTTTTTATTACTGTCATCGACGACTACTGGAATCGTGCCAACTGCCTTTTTCCTTTCGTCGACGACCTGCTTCAATTCCCTTTCGACCCATTCTTCATTGTAGCTTCTCAAGGGGGTGACGTTGATCTCATTTCATATTTTTATGTTGAAAAGTTCATTTTCTAATTCCCTTATATTGATAGAAAGTTTACACGGATCCTGATCAATTTCTTCATTCTGTACTGGATAGTCAACTAGCCAATTGTCAACATCATCTTCACCATATTCAAGGATGCTGTAAAATTTTTCTAAAGACAACACCTTAAAAATATCAACTTGTTTATCGAAGGCTTTCTTAGTTAAGTGCAAGGATTTGACAATTAAGTTGGGGTCTTGGACCTCATTGGTCCTTTCGACTAAGTCTATTTTGGTCATCTTTGTGAACAATTTTTCTTTCTTTGATATAGCTTGTTAACATGATTGGACAATGAGATGCAGGTTCTTCACTCTCTTTACAACATGCATTTAATTGAGTGATCCTATTTTTGGAGGGGAGATCGTGTTGTCTTCTTCTCATTTCTGTCATGTTGTTGACATGGGTGCCGAAAGGAAGGACTGTTTCTAAATAGAAAAATTCTTCATTTTTTAAATCTTCCTACAAATGTTCGAGCAAAGTATGTGCCCTCGTTCCAAGGGAAGCCATATTTTGTGACGTTTCCCATTCCTCAGTGATAAAATCCATTCTTTTCTTGATATTATTCTCCACATATACTCTACACGATGCGAGGAGGCTGGAGGATCCTTTTAACTTAGCTGCAGGGGTGGAAGGCATGGATATTTCTAAAGGACTGGAAAGCAATGGCATAGGACTCAAAGATTCTTCCAGTTCCTTGACTCGATCCTTCAGTCTGGCATTCTCAACCTCAATGCCTCCAATGGAATCATCAAGAGAATCTTCGGTTTCTCTGTGAAGTCAAGAGAGTTGGGACGACCGCATGTTCACAAGGTTAACCTCTGAATGAGATTGTCCTTTCTTAATTTTTACATCTCTCTTTTCAATAATTAATTTTTTAAACTCACTGTTAAAAACAATGCTCTGGAACACGAAGGATTCATCTTCGTAAAAAAATTTGGTATCATCTATGTCCATTGGATGACTATGCTGGATCATGTCTCCGAGCTGATCAAGGTTGCGGAATACGCTATCCAGATCGTCAAGTTCCATGTTCTCACTCTCAATTTCGGGCTCTTCTGCCTACACTACATTTTTTTTTCTCTTATTATCCACGAAAATCTTGTAAGAACTATCAATTTTAGGGTGAGGAGGGTTGTTATCTCCTCTTCTGTTTGAATAATTCTGAGTTTCTTTCTTGTTGTGGTGGGACATTGGAGTGATGCTCCGAGATGTAGTGCTTTTGGGAGTTCTATCCGATGATTGAACACTCTTCTCACCGAGGCCTTTTCCCTGTTGCTTGTACAATTCAGTGGTGCTTTAAAGTGTGTCTAGGTTGCCGACACCAGAAGCATGAGCATTGTCGCCAGTGTCTTTATTTTTCTCATGTGTTTCTGGAAAGAAGAATTGTCAAGGCCAAGTGTAAGTAAATGTTCTAAAAAAAAATTATTAGGGTCGAACCCTCTTAGGATTTCAACATATCTTAGGTTCAAGTTGTTGAAATGGGCTGCGAATTCGTCAATTTTGTTGACGTTCCTCAACACGAAGTCCCCTACTTTCCAAGGCAGAGGAATGGATTGTTTTTTTCTCTTCTCATGAAATAGATGCAACCAATAATTGTATTGCCTTGCTATTTTTGTAACAAACATTATGTTCATAACGTGACATGGAAGGAGAGAAGGTTTTTCCTTAGAGCCAAAAATCCTTATCACACTATAATTATCCATTTTTTCAAGTGCTCCCTTCTTGTCCAAAATCTTGGTTTCCTGGTTATATATGCGGGGAGAATCTTCTCCTGACAATAAAGCTTTGAAAATGGAGACAAAGTCATTAAAAACCTCATAAAAATAGTGGGAGGCCTTGTGCTTCCACAAGGCCTGGTACCAGAAGGTTACTGGGTCGAATTCCTAGTTTACCTTCTTGGATAGAGACAATTTTGGAAACTGACAGCAATGCGCTATCGCAAAAACCAAGTAGGACGACATATAAAATTTCTTCTCCTTTTTGAAACTTGACAATTGGGAAAAACTTTCATGTGAAATTAGCTTCCCCCAATAAAAAATGTCTTGTTCCTTGACTGTGAAATACAAAATATAAAGAAGCATGCGGGAAATAGTTGTTGTGGATTCCTGTCACGTTATTCATGTAAACAACCAGGCAATTTCCCAGAATGGATTTCTAAAGGAACTAACCTGCAAGCTTGTGATATCTTCAGGAACTGCCATTAGGTCTTCTAGGAACTTGGGCAAGAGGTCCAACCTATTATTATGATTTCTTAGGAACTTCTTGGAGTCTTCTCCTCTGAACGTTAATGTTGGCTCCATCAATATTAACATTTGGTAGAATATCTGAGGTGACAAAGAAATAGAAGAGTGGTCCCACAGTGGAATAATTATTTGGGATGAAATATATTTATCGGCCCACCAAGAGACCATCTCCTTACAGTCAAAAACTTCAGGGACACAACCTGCACGAGAAATTCCAGAGGTCCAAATTATTTATTTTTGGGCGGAAGGGGATGAGTAGTAAGAATATGCCCTCGACCATTGGAAGTTCTGGTCCTCGCGCCTGAATATGTTCACTGTTTCTCCACAAAACTTTTGTCGAGATGGTTTCATAATTTTATGAGAATGTTCATTTTCTCTAGACAATGTTTGAAATGAATAGTTGGAGGAGATAATATAACCCTCCACAAATGTTGGTTCAATGCTTGTGAATGGGAAAGCTCCTCGAGCCTTTTGCTCATTAATGACAATCTCTATCGGTGTTGCATGATGAGTTGTTAGCATTAAATCTTACTTATTGCATACTTGGAAGTGCGAAGGTGGCCGGTATGACGAAGAAAAATTAAAGATTGGAGGTTTCATGAATGCGCCAACCCAACGACGTGCGAATGACATTCCATGATTTTGAAATTAACACTCGGAAGAGATAATATAACTCTTTGCAAATCTTGGTTTAATGTGTATTAATGGGACATCTCCTCGAGCCTTTCGCTCATAAATGAAAATCTATACGATTCTTGCCTGATGAGCTGTTAGCATTAAAGCTTACTAATTGCATATTTATAAATAAGACCTTATATATATATATATATGTGTGTGTGTGTGTGTGTTTATAAACATTTTTTTATTATAAACAAATGCGAAGGTGATGGAGATGGGGAAGATCAAGTAAGGAATGGCCAAGTATGAAAAGTGATTAGACGAGCTTCAAAATAGGGTTACAACATATACTCAAGAGAGGTGAGTGTCTGACGGTCAAATTTTATGTATCGGATTTTTTGACTGCAAAACGCATAAAATGGAAGAGGGCATGATGGGGAAATTCAACAGCCAGTTTGTATATTTGCTTAATTCCGGGAAAGTGGCTAAGTATGGAATAGGGAAACGGTCGGTTGGGCTCGTTTTCAGAATTAATGATTAATCCTCTGGAAATCTTAGTTTAATGCGTATCAATGGGTGATCTCCTCAAATCTTGGTTTAACATTAAATATTTCTAATTGCATACTTAGAAACAAGACCTTACACACACACACACACACACACACACACACACACACACACACAATTATGTTTTTATAAACAATATTTTTTATTAGAAATAATACTCTTTTATATATACATAAGTATGAGCAATGGTCGGACGGGCTTGAAAGTAGGGTTGCAAGGGATACTGAGGAGAGGTGAGCATCTGCTGGTCAAATTATATGTATATATATGTGTGTGTGTGTGTGTATTAATGTTTTAATAATTTTTTTTTTATTATAAACAAGTGGGAAGGTGATGAGGACGGGGAAGAGAAAGTAAGTAATGGCTAAATATGAAAAGCAGTCAAACGGGTTTCAAAATAGGGTTACAAGGGATTCTCAGGAGAGGTGAGGGCCTAACGGTCAAATTGTATGTCTCAAAAATTTTGACTGCAAAAGGCGTAAAAGGGAAAACTACATGATGGGGCAGTCCAATGGTTAGTTTGTATATTTGTGGAATTCTGGCTGTTGTTTGCAGGTCATGGAACAATTGAAGGGAAATATTGAGCCCGCCTGTCCGAGAACATGCAATCGAAAAAGTGGCTAAGTATAGAATAGGGAAATGGTCAGTCAGACTCGTTTTCGCTAATATATTGAAATTTGTTATAGATATCCCATTACCTAGAAATTTATTTTATGCATGTATATCGCAGAATTCTGGGTGTTTTTTTTCAGGTTGCGGAACAATGCAAGGGAAATATTGAACTCGCCTATCCAGGAACCTGCAAGAAAAAAAGTCGGTAAGTATGGAATAGGGAAATGGTCGGTGGAATTTATTTTCACTAATATATTGCATACATGGAAAAAGTGCGAAGGTGGCGGGCACAGGAAACAACGATGAGGAATTGGATATTTCGTGACCTGACGATCCGTGAAAGAGAAACGAAGAAATGGCAAAGTATAGAAAGTGGATGAATGGGCTCAAAAATGGGGCGACAATGGTTCCATAGGAGAAGTGAGGACCTGACGGTCAAATTGTAGGTCTTGGAACTTTTGAGTGCAAACTGTGTAACACAGAAGAGGGTATGATGTGAGAGTCCAATTGTAAATTTGTATATCGCAGAAGTCAGGGTGTTGTTTGCAGGTCACAGAACAATGGAAGTGCAACCTAGAGTCCACCTACCTGGGAATCTATGATAGGAGAAGTGGATAGGTATCGAACGGGGAAGTGGTCAGTCGAAGTCGTGATATAAAAGAATGAATGAAAATGTGATCCCATGAGTCTGCCAGCCCGCGTAGCTAGAAATTTTTGGAGAAACGACTAAGTAACGAGAAAGAGAAAGTACAGGGTAAGAGAAATGAGAATTTGGTTAAGTATAGAAGAGGGAAAAGAAGGGCCAATATATTCAAATTGTCTGAACCCGCCAACCCGATGATCTATGAAAGAGATTCCAAGAAATGGCCATGTGGAAAGAAGTCAGACGGGCTTCAAAATAGGGTGACAAGGGTTCTCGAGGAGATGTGAAGCCCCGACGGTCAAATTGTATGTATTAGAACTTTTGAGTGTAAACTGTGTAACACAGAAGAGGGGTTAATGTAGGAGTTTGAAATTCAATTTGTATATCGTGAAAGATGGGGGGATGTTTGCAGGTTAAGGAACACTGGAAGGGAAATCCGCTTATCTGGTAACTCACAAGAGAAAAATCCGGGTAAGTATGGAATTGGAGGTGTGAAAAACATTCGAAGAAATGGAAAACTATGGAAAATGGACACACGTGCCTTCAAAATGGGGTGACAATAGTTCTGCAGGAGACAGAGGACCCGAAGGTCAAATTACAGGTCTTAGAACTTTTGAGTGAAAAATGTGTATCATGGAAGAGGGTATGATGTGGGACTCTGGAAATAAATTTGTATATTTCGGAGGTTCGGGTGCTATTTGGAGGTCACAGAACAATGGAAGTGCAATCTAGAGCCCGCTTGCCTAGGAATCTGCGATCTAAAAAGTGGCTAGGCATGGAATGGGAAGCGGTCGATTATAGTCGCGATATAAAATCATGAGTGCAAATGTGAACCCGTGATTCCACCAAACCGCGCATTAAGACATTCTTGGAAAAATGACTAAGTAACTAGAAAGAGAAAGTAGAAGGGAAAAAGAAATGAGAATTTGGTTTAGTATAGAAGAGGGAAAAGAAGGGCTAATATATTCAAATATGTAATAGATATTCCATTTCTTGGCAAGATATTTTCTGTATGTTTTTGGAGAAGTTGTATACTTATTGCATATACTTTGAAAGAAGTCTAAAGGTGGCGGGCATAGGAAACAGTGACTAGAAATTGGAAATTTCCTGAACCTGCCAACCCGATGATCCGCGAAAGAGATTCCAAGAAATGGCCAAGTGTGGAAAGCGGTTGGACGAGCTTCAAAATAGGGTGACAAGGGTTCCCAAGGAGACGTGAGGCCCCGACGGTCAAATTGTATGTATCAGAACATTTGAGTGCAAAATGTGTAACATGAAAGAGCAGATGATGTGGGAGTCTGGAAGTAAATGGGCATTTCGCAGAAGCCGAAGTGTTGTGTGTAGGTCAATGAACAATTGAAGTGCAATTTATATACTGTTTGGGCGGGAACCCACGATCGAAAAATTGGCTAGGTATGGAAAGGGGAAGTGCTCGATCAGAATCACGATATAAAAGAATGAATGAAAATTTGAACCCGTGAATTTGCCAACCGATGCAACAAGACATTTTCAGAAAAACTGACTAAGTAACTAGAAACATAAACTACAAGGGAAAAAAAAATGGGAATTTGGTTAAGTATAGAAGAGGGAAAAGAAGGGGATAAAAGAGTGGGAAAATAGAAAAGCAGAGGGGAATTTTCATAAGCAGGAATTGGTTTCAAACAAGTCCCATTGTTGCAAAACCATCATTTTCTAGTCCAATATTTTATCCACTTACTCGTTTTCTATTGTGCTTGTACCATTAAAAACGGTGTGAGCAAATGCTTTGTTGAAGATTAGTTTTTATTGCAACTTGTGGGAGTAGTTGTGTTCTTGATACATTATTCCACGACTTTGACATATTAACTTAAGTATTAAACTTCTTGCATGATGGGTTGTTAGCTTTAAAGATTAATAATTGCATGTCTAGAAAAAACAATGACGATCTTGAATTTTCATATTGTAGTTGATTTCATAGTCCCATTTGACTACAACCACCATATATTAGTATTTTTTTTTTTTATTCGCGAACAACAAAGCTGGTAATTGCATTAATAAAGTAAAAAGTGCTGAAATAGAGGCCAATGGATGGACAACTAATAAAATGTTCCCTTTTGGAGTAAAGGAATCAAGGAAGTGAAAGGGATATAAGAAATCGTTTGCTTAGCAAGGCTGAGATGAAAACGAAATTTCTAGGGTAGGGCCCCGACTGTCGCATTGTGATTTGGTCTTGCTATGTTATATCTGCATTACGAATAGAATTGAATGTTGGTTTGAAACTATCTGAAATTCATTTTTATTTCCATAAAAGCCTAATGGGATCGACACAATGCATTGTCATATAATTGTTAAATGCTCCATATTAGATCAAATTACTTGAGCCAATACAATATTCAAGAAATACGAGACTATCGAACCATGCCAATGAGAAGAGGTGTTATATTCAACAAAGAAGAAGTAACCATGACTCCAAGGATTTTTTTTTAATAGTAAATCCATTTAAAAAAAAAAATACTGGCCAGTGTATATCTATCCATAGAAATTGGACGGAGTTCTTTGCACCAAAACATTGAACATATTTGTCATAAACACAGACATGGTATATGCAACATGCAGGAGCCATCGAGATGCTCTTCAACATGCATACAAAACTGATTACCATGCTTTTTTCTAGGAAATCCTTGCAGTATTCTCCTCGGAAGGTCGATGTTTGCTGTCGCAATCTCAATATCTTGCGGAAGACCTAAGGCAACAAATAAACATGAGAGTGGTTTTGCAGTGGAATAAATTCTTGGCTTGAAGTAGGTGAACAACAGTCCTTCTCCTGATGCTGACATCACTCCAACACTACACCACAGCAAGAAAGAAATCCAAAATTTTTCAAACATAGGAGGACATAAGGACCCATCTTTGTGGTAAAATTGATAGTTCTTACAAGCTTCTCGTGAGGAAGAAGACGAAATTTAGGACACACCAAGAGACCACCTCCTCAAAGTCGAAGACTTCCGGGACACACGCTGCATGAGAAATTCCAGAGGCCCAAATTAGTCCATTATGGGCTGAAGGAGATGAGTAGTAGGAATATGCCTTGCACCAGTAGGATTTCTGGTCCTCATCCCCTAAGATGTTAATTGTATATCTAGAGAACATGAGAGTGGTACAAAAATTGAATAATTTTTTGGCTTTAAATATATCTGTGGGAGCATCAAGAGACCATTTCCTTATAGTGAAAGACTTCCGCCCAGAATGGACTAATTTGGACGTCTGGAATTCCTACTCTCGAGATGAAAAACAACTATTATGTTCAACGACGATTTCTTTTATCAACCCCTTCTTTTGGTCTTGTCAGGGCCACCATCGTCGAGCCGGGAAGTTCCCCCTGTTATGCTTGATTTTGATTTGGGTGCAGGAGTTGGAACAATGTTTGTATTACCATCATCCATTGCTGGATCATCTTCTCCCGGCTTGAAATTGACCGCATCAACCTCTACGCTAGCCATCAATGCAGGCGACCAAGCTGTCTGAGCAGGTGGGGTTGCCTTGGAATTCTTTCACTTGAAATATATCTCTCAGTGCACCAAGGGAACATCTCCTTTTATTCTCCTGGGTGGAGGGAGATGAGTAGTAAGAATATGCCCTGGAGTACTGGAACCTCTGGTCATCATTCCCAAAGGTGTTTAATGTATCTGGATAGAACTGTTGTCGAACTGCTACCATAAGTTAACGAGAATTTATTTTTGCTCTAGATGATGTTTGAAATGAAAATTCAGAAGGGATAATATAATCCTCCACAAATCTTGGTTTAATGCATAACAATGGAATATCTCCTCGAGCCTTTCTCTTATCAATGACAATCTCCACGGTTCATGTGTAATGAGATGTTACCATTAAAGCTTACTAATTGCATATTTAGAAAAAAGTGTGAAGGTGGCGGTGATGACGAAGAGTGATTAAGGATTGGAGATTTCGTAAAGGCACCAACCGAACGACGCATGAAAGAGATTTCATGATGCTTGAAATGAATACTTAGAAAGGATAACACAACTCTTTGCAAATCTTGGTTTAATTCATATTAATGACAAATATTCTCTAGCCTTTTGGACATTAATGACAATATTAGCGGTTCCTATACGGTGAGATATTAACATTAAAGATTAATAATTGCATATCTAGAAAGAAGTGAAAAGGTGGCGGGGATGGAGAAGAGAAATTATTCATTGCACATTTAATCCACCCACCAACCCACGAAAGAGCAATTAAGTATGGAAAGCAGTCGGGGAGGCTTCAAAAGAGGGTCACAAGTTATACTCATGAGATGTGAGGGACCGATGGTCAAATTGTATGTCTCCTAACTTTTGACTGTAGAATGTGTAACATAGAACATGTCACAATGACAAATTTTGGTGGTCAATTGTATATTGCGGAATTTCGGGTGTTGTTTGTAAGTAGTGGAACAATGGAAGTGCACTGTTGAGAAATCCTGGCTAGGAACTGACGATGATAATAGTGGCCAATTATGCAATGGGTAAGTGTTTTGTCATACTCGTGATATAAAAGCATGAGACATACTCGGAACAAGGAATATTCACGAGCTTGAAAACAGGGCCACAAGTTATAATCAGGAGACATGAGCGCCCGATGGTCAAATTGTAGGTATCCCAACTTTGATTGCAAAATGTGTAACACAGAATAGGGGAAGACTTCGACATTCAATTTGTATATTGCGGAACTTCGGGTTCTGTATACAAAATCATGAGACATTTGGAAAAAACGGCACATTCATAAAAATGACTAAGTAACCAGAAAGGGAAAGCAAACAAGAAAAAAAAAGGAGAATTTGGTTTCCAATTTGTAGACTGAGGAAGTCTGGGTGCTATTTACAGGTGGCGGAACAATGGAAACACAATATTGAACCCACCTATTCGGGAACCCTCGATCAAAATTTTTTGTTGAATATGAAACGAAGAAGCAATTGGTCGGACTCGTGATATAAAAGTATCAGTAGAAATCTGAAGATGTGATTCCACCAACCCTCGCACCTAGACATTTTCCAAAAAATGACTAAGTAACCAGAAAGGGAAAGCAGAGGGCCAAAAAAAAAGGGGGGATGGAAATTTTCGGAAGCAAGAATCGGTTTAAAAAAGCCCCATTGATGGTCTTAACAGTAACTATGAAGTTCATTAAATAGGTGAACAAGCTCTTCAATTAAGGAATAGATAAAGAGAGCGATGATTATAGTTTCCAGGATGTGTTTTATAAGAGAAGCATTGAAAAGCCACAAGCAAATCAATTTTGGGATGTTTAAGTAAATTATTGTACTGTCAACTTCACCGCAAGCATACCAACGACAAATTTGAAGGTCAAGACGAATCTGAATTTTAATGTCTTGTTGTTGATATGATAGTTCCATTGGACTTCACATAGTATATATCCTTTTATTTCAAAATATTCCTAGAGATGAATTTTGCTAAGTCCATCGACCAAGGAAAAGTGCTAAAATGAGCCACATACTACACTTGTGTCAAAGAGATTATATTAAAAGGCAAGGAATGCCCTATATATTCTTTAAGATCATATAAAAACTGCCAAGATCCTGAATGTATCATTAATTTTCCAGAACAAAGCACACAAACAAGAGCCAAGTAAACACCAAATGTATTGAATGTCGATGCAAAAGGAAACACATGAACACAGAAGCCTCCAAGTGATATCCCACAAGGGTCCATAGAGCAGTATACATCGACCTATTCATTAAAAAATTTGATATATAAAAAAACCACACGTGGCATTGGTTTCCTCTTACATCTGGTATATGCTCCCATGAGAAAATAATCGGGGCCGTGAGATATGAAAAAAAGTGTGCCAAACAAAAGACAACACAAAACCAAACCCAAAAATGGGGAACAAGAAACTTGTCTATTACTATTTAACCATGAAGCAAGATCACTATGGACATTTTATTCTAATAGTGCCATGTTCTATCACTACCAGTTTTAACAATGCCAAATTTCCAATATTATTGGAAATGCTTGATGTCTCTACCTGGAGGAGAAAGACATTTCGATGGTTCGAAGGATGGGCCTAAATTATTCACAGTTGGATACTTTGTATGGGGTTTTTCCTCATTCTTCCCATTTCCAGACTAAACAATCTTATGATCTTGTACATCAACAATAAATGCACCTGCCTGTATGAATTCCAATGCCCAAACTCCCCAATCTCTATAACGAGTTTTGAAGATCTCAATATCATGCTTCAATCCATGCCCAACCCTTTTTTTCAATTAGGGCATCGAGAAAATGCATATACCATACCATAAATGTATAGTTGGAGATCATCTTATTTTTTATTTGGGTACCCAAAAAAATTCAGAAATCCTGCCATGGCTATATAGTTAGAAAACATTTTTCCAATTTGGGCACCCAAAAAGGTGCAGACTTCTCCAAAGTGTCATATTTTCATCCACCTTTCCCTTCATCATTCCTCACATCTCATCACCCCATTAACCTTTCATGATATCATTTTCATAAATATACTTGGGTTTCACCTTATTATTCTCCACTTTATTCATTTTAGTATTAAAAGGGAATTTGTGATTAAATGTTAGAAAATCGACATGTTTTCATATATATCTAAAAAATTTGCGAGCTTTGTAATGTGTAGGAATATGTGAAGGATTAATTCAAAAAGACTTCTCGAATACTTCCTCCACCATTTCAATATTTGAGGAGATAATTCAAGCCTATTCCAAGGAGAAGATCATGGAGATTTGGTTGGCATATCTTATCCAAGATATATGAGAGATATGTGTGAGGATTTGAAGGGATCATAT
>SNQJ01S0045142.1:104615-116688 GCA_010110895.2 Picea sitchensis | reverse complement strand
TACGAAATTTTTCAATACTTCCATGATCTCCCCTTTTAAACCCTCCATCATCTCTTGTAGTTCATCTTTTGTAACTATCTTCTTTTGTAAATCATTTATGTCTCTATGCATTTGTTCACCTTCATCAAGAGTCCAAGTAGGATTTTCTAGAGGCTTAGTTGGCGTAGAAGTTCCCTTTTTGGGTGGCATGTTGGCCAAGTATCACTTTTGAACCTTGATTTTTAGGTGGTTCTGCTAGACAATATTTCTTCTATTGTATCTCCCAATTTTCGGCCCTTCTGGGTATGAAACTTCCTTTTATGTAGCTCTATGATATTTATTCTCTGCAATTCTACATGTCTGATCAAAATTGGATGTGCCAAGTGGAATTTACGGTAACTTCCCCACAACTTGTCGATTTTTGGCCTTTCCAGGAGATCTCACTTGTATAGCATGCCCTGCACAAAATAATTGATATAACATTCTGACACTCTCACCCGAAATACTATATATTGTACACGATCCAATGCAACCATTCCCACTCAATTTGGATACTCTAGGAGGAAGTTATGATTGTTTTACCTAGAACACCTTCTTGAGATTAGTCAATAGGACTAGTCAGATACCCTATATTACACAAGGTGTATATACAAATGTAAGATTACCCAGAAGCTAAAATTTTTACCAAAAATACCTTACTAATTTATGTAAATGGCCTCCAGAGTGCAGGGTCTGAAACATTGCAGAAATTTTTTTATAGTGAAAATTCGGCAATGACTCAGTTCAGGATGATTCCAGAACCCTATATTGTACAAGCTGTATCTCCGAAATTATAAGGCCTCAGGAGCTGAATTTATAACCCAACGTACCTTTATCCGTCTACTAAATATCTTCCAAGCCGTTTCTTCTGAAACAGTGTAAAACAAAAGTTATAGTGAAAATTCCAAGGTGTCTCAGATGTAGCAGCGGAACCCCAAGACCTTGAGCTCTGATACCATATGTTAAGAACCAAATATCAATATAGCATAGAAAAATCTCAGAAAAAGTACTCAACGCCTTGAAAAAGAGATAATATAAGATAGGAAGCCTCTTCGAGGGGGAAAACTCCTTTTACCCCACTTAAATGTTCAAGTACAAGATGATTCAAAATGAAAATGTCTCCTTGGTATATATAGGAGACTGGGAGGTATAATTACAACTAATGGCCTAAAGACGACATAAATAAAATAACATTACTAATATAATATTCCCCAATTAAGGGTTAATGAGTCAATATTAGGGCTTAACAAAATGAAATACAAAACAATGGATTATGAAATAACAGTACAAGCATGTACCTTCGTATCTCCTCCTCCATAGCCGAGGCAAAGGCTCCTTCATTTTCTCTAGCTATTCTATTTGTTTGAATGTGGGAGCACACAAAAGACAATGAAAATGAATGAAAGCTAGTATGCAGGGGAGAACACATAATATGTACATACAATTAATTAGAATCAACGAATAGAATAAAAAATAGTTAGAAACATGAACCTTTTCTTTTCTCCATCCACGGTTGTAATTATATAAAGTTTTTCCTGCCCAAAGTATACTACAAGCCAGAAAATATTAAGAAATTGAATTGCCATGGAAACAAAATTTTACAGTATCTTTGGTGTACATCTCATATTCAAAGTACAATACAAATTGTATCGTGGTCACATCTGTTTGTGTACAGGATAAAGAGGATGTATTGTGATATGGGAACATTTCACCATACATGCTTAATAAGCACATTTTGGACATGTTTTATCTTAATAACAAGACAACGAACATTGTAATTTCACATGTAATTGTCCAATTATTTGTTATGCCACTATTTAGTATCATGTCAACACTGAAGTATCCTAGAATGATAATGGTTTCATCCAAATGTAAATGGTATGATGCATTTGAGAAGACATTCATTGCGCTAGCAATGTTGCATGCCAAACAACATAGAATTTGAATACTGCAATTTAAAATCAACATAACACCACTCTTGCTAGCACCATCTCAGTATCCTTTTCCTCTACAAGAAAATTTTAAAAAGACATGTAGGTATGGTCCATAGCTAGGAAAAATAATTGGAGAAAAATTTTAGAATAGGATAGGTGGGCAGGGGACAGGTGCCAGATATCGACTTCGCCAAACATGAAAAATGACAGAACCGCAGGTCCACTTGCAGGAGCAGGACCTGAACAACGCAAAGTGCAAAAAAAAACATATCCAACTTTCGGCGCAGGACCCCAACCCTGCAAAGAAGAAGTAAAAAAAAGAAAGCAGCAAGAAACAAACTAGCGAGTAAGCACAAACAGACCCAACTGTAGGCCCATGACCTCAAACTCGCAAACTTGAGCCAAACAACAAGCAGCAACCATTGATGAACCAACGAACCAGTGAACAAAGAACAACCAATGAACCAGTAAACAACATATGTATCTCCAAAAATTACCAAACTACATTCCAAACACAGAAGGAACCGAAAACATATGACGAACATGCCATTAGAAACAATCATACATTATTACTTGCAAACTGCAAACAGTGAACAATAAAGAACAAATAGAAAATGAAATTATGGCATCGAAGCTTACTCTGAATCAATGAACGACAGAAGTGTAGGTCGAATTGTGGGTGCAACACCTGGACCTCGTAAAGTCAAAAAAGACAACTCTGATTGCAAATGAAGGACCCCAACCCTACAAAGTTGAAGTAAACAAAAGCAAGCAACAAGCACCAACAGGTCCAACCACAGGTGCAGGCCCTCAACCTTGCAAAGTTGAACCAAACAACAACAAGCAACAACCAACGAACCAACGAACAAGAAGCACCCACCGAACCGGTAAACAATGTATCTATCTTCAACAATGACCAAATTGCATTCCAAGCATAGAAGAACTATGAAACATACAATGGCTATGCAACTAGCAGTGGACACCAATAATTTCCAAATTCACTGCAACATTGTATGGAAAAATTTGAGGAAAAATGTACTTTGAGAAGCCTATTTAGGTAAACATTTAAGGACCTCAAGTTTTTTAAGGGCCTCACAGTATGAAAACATTTAAGCTAGCAGGCTTGTTCCAGGACCTCGCCCTATGTAAACATTTAAGTTGTCATGCCTATTCAAGCACCTCAAAAAAAGTGTCAATGCTCTAAACCTTAGGTATGCAAACATTTCATTAAAAATAGAAATAATAATAAAAGGACATATTAATATGAAGTCTACTCCTTCGACAGGGACTAATAATATAAAAGAAAAAACATTAAAAAACAACGTCGATGCTATGAACTTTCGATATGTAAACATTTCAATAAAAATGTAATAAAAATTAAAAAAGAGTGCCTAAGATCAAAACTTTGGATATCTAAACATTTCAACATTGGGAACAACAAAGCTAACAATAAGACCTCCAATATATTCTCCAATCAGACGATGACATATAAGGTTTTTTTTATTATATAAAAAATAATGTTTTTACTTCTATAGTACGAACAATACAGATGCAAATATTTATAGTCAAAGGACATATTAATATGAAGTCAACAAATTATCGATCGCTATAGTCCCTCTGCGCCTTCAACAGGGACTAAAAAGACCTATAAAAACAATGACGAGTAAAACATATTATGAAAAGTTTCCTTACCTTTCGATTCAAAAAATATGAAATAATTTTCATTTCAAATTTGAAAAATATAAATATATATATTCATTTTAATTTTCGTTTATATAAAAAATCATTTTCTCACTATCTATAACTAACTTTAAAAACCAAACACCTATCCTATAATCACAATGAATGAAGTTTCTTTTAAACATTTTGTTTAATATGTCTAATGGAACGTATTAGATTCAAATCTCAACCGTGACCACTACTAAAAAATATCCATATAGTTCAAAAGTATAGATGCTCCTCTAATTTGTTTTGTATTTCAAATCTCAACTGTGACCACTGCTAAAAACATTATCCATTAAAATCAAAATTATAGATGCTCCTCTAATGTGTTTTGTGTTTTTTTTTCTACTTATGTTTATATTTTTTTTTTTTACATATTTTCATCTTTTTTATCATCAATTTTTATGTTTATTTTATTGTTTACCTATTTTCGTGTTATATATATATTTTGAATGTTTGTATATGTGTAAATTGGGAAAAGTTTTATTCTTTATTTTAAGAAATTTTTAAATATAAAATTTTCACTTTTAAACTGTGTAAGATAGTAATAAGGGAAAAAATATATTTATAAAATATAATGAAAACTTTTAAATATATATCGGTGAGTGCAAATTAATGATGATCTCTCATGACATTTTAGTGACAATGCAAACATGAGAAAACAACAATCTATTAACTTGGAAATATTATTCAAGGTACTTTTACAATGAATTTGAATATGGTGTAAGAATATGGAACATAGTAAATTGAATTAGATTTCTCAATACAACTTTTATTCATAGAAATTGTGAATAATTATGTTAAATTTAATTTTTTCTAGTAGTGGTATGTTATTTTTCCAACAAAATATAAGGTATATGTTTTTGTTCGTTCAAGTTTTGAGCCCCTTAACGATGTAATATCGTTCCAAAAACTTGTATACTTGTAGAGAACTCGTTGTTCTAGTGCCGTGTTTTTTTTGGAAATTCATAATATTAGTTTTACATTTTTTAAAATGATCAAAGTCAATATATCCTTGAAATTACAACGCCTTTTCTTTGTGTTGGCTAAGAGGGTCTTAACATGAACCAGAACCTTAGATATTGTTCTCCTCTAGTGCGGAATATATCTCATTCGAGAAATGGTTAAGCCGAAACAAACTTATAGAAGAAATAAGAGAGGTATGTGTTCTAGTATTTTGATATATGCGAAGAAAAAAATAGATTACAAATAGTAAAGAATATTAATTTAAAAAAAATAAAAATAGATTCGGAATATGCATAGTTGACTCTATCTATGTCTTTAGTTTCATCAACAACTGAATTGATTAGCCTATAGAAAAATTCTTGGACAATTGGTGTAACACACCCAACCCCTTAGGTATCCATTTAAGGGATGACGCATAAGAATTTCTCTTTTCTCAATGATCTCGAATCCATGAAACTAGGATTCGATCACCTTCGATTCGACCAGGGTTTTCTAATGACTATAAATTTGTCAAGATACGAGTTCTGGAATGAAATTTATGATCCTTCAAAGTTCTTTAGGAATTTACTAACTAGGTTCTTTCATCGCCATGTGGCACCCACGTGGTTCCCTATCACCTAGCATGCCACCTCATCATAACATACAAAGAATCGCTCAATCAAAGGTCGATGCTTGTCTATCTCTTATTGGCCTATTAATTTAATTAAATATATCAAAGGAGCACTTAGGATTATTAAGTTCGATAAAATCCTAAGTCTCCAGACTTCGACCAGGTTCCTAATCGTGTTGTCCCTAGAATTACTAAATGCCAAAGTTGCGAAGAGGGTCCCACCTGTACTATGCCTTTATGAAAATATAAGTAATTACATTACACCACAATATAATTAATTATGTTTAATGTTTATTATAACATTGGAGTATGGGAAGGTAGGTTCGAGCCTTCGACCCTTTTAACTTGTTCATTCTATCACCCCAAACATCCAGAGTCCTGAAGCTCCAGACTCCCAGAGAGTCTGCACTTACACGTGAATCCACAGTAAATACTGGAATAGGGATAGGTAGGTCCGGGCCTTTGACCATTTTAGCCCAAGAATTCCATCACTCAAAACACTCTGGAGTCCCGAAGTTCCGAACTCCCATCAAGCGGCCAAGATCTAGGAGGAAGATATTTGGCAGAATACTAGGGTGACATGTGGCCCAATCAACTGGTGACGCCTATCAAGGTCCATTTGACACATAAGGTCTATGAAATTCATGAATCAGAGTGACACATGGCACACGTACTATCGGTCCATGTCACCCTAGGCAACGTTAGCATGCCACGTCACTTCGTCCTTCAATGCTTCAATGATATTCTCATTCACCAACATGTTGAACCTCCCGGAGTAGGACTTCTCTAGAGTGCTTTACGCTATCCTTTCACTAGTTTATCATATGGTGAGGAGAGGTTCCCAATGGATTCCCCAGAATAATGACTCACGTTAAATTGCGAGTTAGACAGTCGAGGTTTCTGGATGTTTACAACCTTTTCTCTCTCGAAGTAGGTCAACACCAAATGACCATGACGTAGATACAACGGTCAGGGGAGATCCTGAATAACCTCATAAATACATCTTGTGTTACTTCACAACTGAGAAGTGTATCGGGGTTTAACAAGGGGATGAATCCCACGATAACGGGTAAATGACTACCAACTTTCGGTCTATCATCAAGTTACTATTACGACAGGTCACCTTCGACACATTTAGGACATTGCAATGTTCATTCACCGTGGGGCTTCGGACTCTCGGAGTCCCGAAGTCCGAATAACTTAGCTCCCTTTTTTAGTGTAGCGGAAGGTTCCAAGGTCCTGGTCCTATGGAATGTTTTCAAGCTCCAGAGGATACACTCCTAAATCTTAGCTGAAATTTGGTTAAGGCCATGGGTATGAGCCCGTGGTCACTTGGATGACTGGTTTGAAGGAAGTTCCCTTCGTCTATAGAGCTCAAATTCCACAACAATAAATGTAATTCAAGGAAATCAACAAGAACGAGATAGTCCCGTAGAGTCTATCTTGACTCTATGTATGCGGATTTGGTCCTTGAGAAATCCCTTGAGGATTTTCCCAACCAACATAGGGGCCATGGTATTTTGTCCCCAAATCTAGTTAAAGAGCCCATTTCTAGAACTTATCCTTTCTCTTGAAAGCATCTTTGCATTAGATCACACATTTACCTTTGTTTATATACCTCTATTCCTCATGTACACAGAAATCACAGATAGGGATTTACTTTTTGTGTCCTAGAGAATTACAAGGTAATTCTATTCAACTGTGCAAGGAATGCGCTAAACATTTAATCCTACCAACACTGAAAATCAGGAGTTTACAATTGAAAAAAACCATTCAATCATGTATTTTATTTCAAGTACAAAGGGCGTATGAAATAATTATCTATTTCAAGTTGCAGCCAACCAACATACTATGGGTGTTCGCCTTTCCACCCAACCGTATGCTCAGAGGCATTCACTCTTAGTGCTCTATCCACCCTCATGCCAAGCCATGATATCACTATGGAAACTTCTATGTGTTCCTTAGGTCTTCTGCAAATTCTCTGAGATCCTCTCTCTGTCACAACCTCTACGAGGTTTATCAAATAATTCCTCAACATCAAGCTCACGACCTTATTTTGTTGGCTAAGGACATATCTATGTCTATTAAACCAACAATAAACAAATCCTTTGTCTTCAAAACTCCACTTATCTAGAAATAATAGAAGTCTCCCTTCTTCCCACTAAGATCAGGGCCTCCACGGGGTTTATCAAATGCCTTCCCAACTAGATTTCCTTTGTGCAAGAGAGTCCCTTCACAACTACATTGTCCCTCGATGCCCTCTCCTTCCAACATTGTTTTATTTCTAGCTAGCACCAAGCCTGCGACCCTCGTTTTCTCTAGTCTAGGCTTTGGGTCTTCTATGCTCCAGTTTCAAAATATTCCACGAGTTCTATGATATTTCTATTTCACACATTAGTGCATTTATTTAAGTGATTCTCTTCCTTAGAGACTGAAATCCTCCTCTGGTTCTCTCTTGTAACTAGAACAACTTAATATTTTAGTTCTTCTTCTAAGTTGGAGAGCCTCATGCACTCTTCTTCTTTTTGATCAATTGTCCTCAGACCCATTCCTTCCTGATTTCTCTCTAGTTTCCCAACAACAACCAACCTATTCCCTTCCCATCTCTTCCCCTACACGTGTGTGTGTGTGTGCCATTTTCCCCTTCCTTTTACCTTCCTTTTCTTGGAGGCGTGTCGAACTACCCTCTTCCTTCTGTCAGAAGGAAACTTGGGTCAATCCATGCTTGTAGGAAGGTTATCCTTTGTTGTACTTCGGACTGACAGATTTTTGTCTTCTCAGCCAGATCCTCCATGCTTCCATTCATTGGGGTAGTTGATTGTTCAACCATTATTCCTTTTCTCATTAACTAATTTTTTTTCCTTGGGATCAATATGAGACTTATTATTTCAGTAAAGAGAATTGGGTCATTTTGACATAATGAACCCTCTCTACAATTTCCTCACTCTTTTATCTAGTGATATCATGGCCAGTACTTAAAGGCTTCACCCCCACATTCAGTTATTGACAATCTAAACAATAATACATTTACATTTTTCACATGCCATAGCATGGTAATCATAAGAAATGATTAATTACAAGTTAGGGGAAAAAAGGGTATTACAGTTAGTTTGGAAAGTTGGTTGGCATTGATGTCAACCCTTGGAGAAGTCCAGAAGCCATAGAGATGTGATTGATATTGATGGTGAGTTAGTTGTCATTGATGTCAACATATGTGTTGGGTGAATTTGATGAAGTCTATACAAAGCCCCGATGTCAACATATGTGTTGGGTGCATTTGATGAAGTCTACACGAAGCCTCAGAGGTGTGGTCATGAGACCTGAAGTTGTTTGAGGAATAAGGACAAGAATAAGAGTGTAAATGTAGGTAAGGCACTCATAGATGGATATTACTTGTCATTTTTTTCTGATGATAGGTGGTAAGCCACGTGTTTCCTCACAATTGAGGAGTTATGGCCTTGTGATGTTGGAAGCCCCAAAGAATAGTCAAGAAACCCCAAATTGGTTACAAGTCATTATTGAAAGGGTAAAGTGGTTGTGACAAGAAAGTATAATAATACCTAATATTAAGAAAAGAGGTTACTAAGAAAAAGTATAAATACACCTCAAGGAGTCTCTCATAAGGACATACACACATTCATTTAATATCTATCTTGTGAGAATACTTTGGTCTAGTGGCGAATCTGAGGTTGAGTCTGAGGTAACAGAAAAAGTGCAAAGGAAGAGTGAAAGTTTTGGAGCTATAGAGAGAACGAGTTTTTGACAAACCCTAATTAGGATGGCCCTTGTGGGTTAGGCATAGGGTGTCCTATGAGGCACCCCCATGAGTTTCCTAGGGAACATCAAGTGAGGCCCCGTGTGACAGGTAGTCTTCATCCCACAAGGACAAGACAAAAGTGAAGGAGGATGCCTGTTCTTGGTTTTTGTGGACTGATATATTGCTACAGGTCTGTGTATTAGGACCAGAGGCACCAAGTTAGTTACATATGTAAAAGGTATGTTATTATATGTGTTATGAGGTTACATCTTGGTGATATTATGGAACATTCTTGAGGCAAGAAATTGTGAGTTTTGGTATATTCCTTGAGGCACATCTTGGATGTATGATAAATGTTGTTTGAGTTATATATGTTGAGGTACATTACTAGCTGCATATCTTGGATATATTGGCACATGGCTATGATAATTGATTGAGACATATCATGAGTGATATGGAACATGTTTGAGGTACATGGTCTATGAATGATTGGCATGTTTTTTGAGGTATATGGTTGATGGTATGGTGCATGGTTAGAGGCATATGTTGGTGATCTTGGTAGATGGTTTGGTGAGGTACTTCATTGTTGATATCCTTTGGTATATGGTGTATGAAATCATTGAGTGATATGGTATATGGTTGAGATACATTGTTGGTACATGGTATGGTACATGTGTTGATGTAAATTGTTGATTTACATGGTTGATGGTTGAAGTATATGGGACAGATGTTGGTGCATGGTTGATGAAATTGATGTTGTACATGTGTTGGTTCATGGTTGATGCACTTGATGTTGTACAAATGTTGGTGGATGGTTGATGCACTTATTGTGGTGTGTATGTTGTAGTACATAGTTGATGCTTGGTATGGTATATGTTGTCGTACACGGTGGATGCTTGGTATGGTACATGTTGTGGTACACGGTTGATGCTTGGTATGGTACATGTTGGTGGTTTGGTACATGGTTGAGAAACATATATTGTGATGGTATTTTGGTGATCTTGGTACATGCTTGGTAGAGGCATGTGTTGGTGATGTTGGAAATCTAGTTGAGAGGTGTCCTTGGTATATGATCCATGTGAGAGGATCTGGTTGAGTATCAATGACATTGAGAAGTTGGACAGGTTGATCAATGACAAGTTGATGTGATGGGTTGATAGTGATAGTTTTATGTGACAGGTTGACAGTGATAAGTTGATGTGACAGGTTGGATACAGTGACAATTTGACATGTTACAGGTTGATGTGACAGTGACAGTGACAGTGACAGTGGCAATGATTGTGGTAGTTATAGTTTGGTCTACACTTATATTTCATGGCGGTAGGATGGGGCAAGGAAAGAGGGTTGTAGCCTCCTTCCATTTGGTGTCGGAGAACTCAGGGAGTTGGAGCTTCCTTTAGGTTCGAGCCTGAGAAATAGGGGGTTTTAACCTCTTTCTAGTTGGATCCAGAGAATTCAGGGAGTTGTAGCTTCCTTTAGGTGGGAGCCTCCTTCCATTTGTAGATGGAGAATTGGGAAGTTGGTGCTTCCAATGAATTTATTATTTTATATATATAAGAAAGTATTATGTGGTTTTCTCCCATTTAGGTTTCCACATAAATTTTGGTGTACTGTGTATTTGATGTGATGTTTCTTACGAAGAAACCAAGTTAGCATATACAGTGTCAATCCCGCCTCAAAAAAATTAAATTCAAAAGAACATGCACATCTTCTTAAGAGTGTGCACGCACTCTAGGAATGTACATGCTTTCCTAATAGTACACATGTTCTTCATGCACATGCTCTAGGAATGTGCACACGTTCCTAAGACCGCACACACACTATTATAAGCTATGTTTTATTTACCATTTCCATGTCCCTCCCTCTCTTTCTCTCTCTCCTACATCTACCCCCCTCTCTGTCTCCCTCTCACTCTCCCTCTCCTATATCTACTTTATCTAAGATAGATGGGATAACAAGTTGTAGAATTACATGCTTAATGAATCTTTTGATTGTGATTTTTAGGTATTAAACTTGTTCATTTATCACAAGCATTATTTTTTTAAAGAAAAAAAAAGGTATGATACATCAATGCCATTATTTTTTTATTATATTAACTTGAAAACAAATTCTCCCTAACGAAGAAAACAACTGTATTTCTACAAACAATTAGTTCTAAGAATATCATAATAACATAACATTTTAGATGAATCATGGTTAGCCAAGGCAAGGGAATGCAAGGCATGACACCACAAGTCAAGGCAAGGCATGGCATGCAAGTCAAGGAAAGGCATGGCATGGAAATTCGAGGAAAGGAAATGCATTCCATCAGAAGAAAAGGCATGACATATCATGGAATGGCATGGCAAGGCAAGGAAAGGCATGCAAAGACATGGCATGGCATGATATGAAAAAGCAAGTCAAGTCATGGGATGACAATACATGGCATGGCATGGAAAGGAAATAAAATTCAAGGCATGGCATGGCATGACATGGTAAGGAAAGACATATCATGGCATGGAAAGGCAAGGCATGACATGGCATTGAAAGACATGAAATGCCATTAAAAGGAAAGGCAATGCAATGAATGGTATGGAAAGGTGAGGCATGACATGGAAAGGAATGACATGACATGGAAAGGCAAGGCATGGCATGGCACAAAATGGCATGGCATGGAAAGGCAAAGCATGTCATGGCATGGCATAGAAAGGAAATGCATGGCATGAAAATACAAGGCAGGGCATGACAAGGAAAGGAAATGCATGGCATGGCAAGGCAAGGTAATGAAATACATGGAATGGAAAGGAAAGACATGGCATGGTAAGGAATGACAAGGCAATGCAAGGCATGGTATGACATGGAAAGGAAAAGCATGGCATGTAGAGGCATGTCATGGCATGGAAAAGAAAGGCAATGCAAGGCATGAAACGACATTGCATGGAAAGGTTAGGCATGGCATGGAAAATAAAGGCATGGCATGATATGGCATGGAAAGGAAAGGAAGGTCAAGGCATGGCATGGAAAGAAAAGGCATGCCATGGAATGACAAGGCAAGGAAATACATCGCATGACAAGGAAATGAATGGA
>SNQJ01S0045142.1:72554-83925 GCA_010110895.2 Picea sitchensis | reverse complement strand
TATTTACTTCTTATCAACCATGAAAAAACAATAATGAGTCATATTTACATCAAACAATATTGGGTCCATTACCCAAACCTTTGTGCTACGGGGCTTTCTTCAAGGGTTGGCATCAATGACAACCAACCTTAATCAAAAGTTTCCATTCACCTAGGTCCTTTATAACAGAGAAGCAACATCCTTCGAGGATTTAGAAATAATTCCTATCCATCCTTTTGTTAAGAAAATGACCTCTGAAGTATATCCTAAGACTAGCAACCAACATTTCTCCATATAGAACGAGCAACTCTCCACCCATAATTTGTTGTAAGCAAATATCCCCACTAAACCACAAAGAACTAATCCACAACTATCCTCCAATCCTATATCCGAGCCAAGAATCATTCTTTTGACTACTTTGTTAGTCGGACACTGTCTACAGTACTTTTGATCAATGCTTTCTCTTGGCTTAGAATGTTGGTAACCATAGGTAACATTCCCCTTTCTGAAAAAATCTGATCCAAGCACCGACACCTGAGACTGTTCACCCAAAGAGGGTTCCGAAAGAGCAGGTATATAGGTTTCTAAGGATGAGGTTAAGACCTATTTCAATCTATGGTCGACAGTCTGTTTAACAGTCTGAGAAACCTGTGAACATGCACCTTTGGGAGAAAAATCCTTAGGTACCCCCTACTGATGTTATCATCAGTACGGATGATGTCAGCGTCCATACAATTTATGTGGAAAAGACATAGGGTGACACATGTCATGCTGACGTTAGCATGGTGATGTGGCAGCACCAGAGACTGCCATGTGTCACTCATTTTCAAAATTTTCAGGTCAACATGTGGACCAATGAGGAATTGCCATGTGGCATTCTGTACAGCCACGTGGCAGGCCGTACGGGACATGGAGGACATGTGGCATCTGTACTATATGTGGTAGGATGATGTGGTAGGAAGGTGACATGGCAGGGTGACTATACAGGTGGATGATGTGGGCCATGTTTGGCTTCCACATGGCCCAGTCATGGGCTACCATGTGGCAGTGGGAAAATTCCCAATGAGGGCCAACTACCAGAAATCCAAAAATAAAAATGGGTTGGTTGGTGCCGACCCCCATATCCACTATTATTATCACAATCCATCCATATATTAGACTAGCCAAACCATACTCCACCAACTATATCTTCGTTTTCCAAAGTTAGAGGAGAACCTTCCACGGTTTAAAACAAACAAGCCATAGGGAGAAGGTCTGCAGGTTTGACCCCAAGACCTCCCCCAATGTTAGTGCCTTAATAATTCCGCCAACCATTGGGTCAAACGGTCGGGGTTGGTAAATCCGCCACGTTTTATTTTTAAAAGGAGGTTCCACCAATGCACGGGGGGGCGACTAGGGTGCACGACAGGCCATACCAAGACATGCAAAACAATGCAAAGGATAGTCATGATTGCAAGATGAGGGAAAAAAAACCGAGACATATTTTATCAGGGGGGTGGAAGTGCCAAACTCATATTGAGGCATGGAGACATACATTTTTTGGTAATCCGATGCCACGAATCCAGTGGTGCTATCTGTTTTCTGATTTGAGAAAAGCTTCTACAGATTAACTCCAGAATGAGGTATACTTATGTATTTTGCCAAATTCTTTTGCTGAGTTAATAAAAAGGCCTACCCATTTGAGATCAGGACCCAGATACGTATTCCACAAAGGATGAATTCCGTTATCAACTTTTTGTGTTCAGATCTGATGCTTATGTCTCTTCATTATTGAGTTATTCCTTCTTTATGGTACACTTCAATTTATGCTCATTTAATACAATTCTTTAATAAGTCACATCGATGAAAAGATCACATATCAGACAAGAAAGTATTAGAATCCCTAAGATTAAGAAAAGAGGTTAAGAAGAAAAAGTATAAATACACCTCAAGGAGTCTCTCACAAGGAAACACACACATACATTGAATATCTATATTGTGAGAATATTTTGGACTAGTGGAAAATCTGAGGTTCAGTCTGAGGTAGTGGAGAAAGTGAAAAGGAAGAGTGAAAGTTTCGTATCTATAGAGGGCATGAGTTTCTAATAAAAATTAATTAGGTTGGCCCTCGGGGGTCAGGCATGGGGTGTCTTGCGAGGCACCCCCACTATTTTTTTAGGGAACATCAAGCAAGGCATCGCGTGACAAGTAGTATTCGTCCCACAAAGACAAGAAAAAAGTGAAGGAGAATGCTTGTTCCTGGTTGTTGAGGACTGAGGTATTGCTACAAGTCTCTATATTAGGATTAGAGGCACCAGGTTAATTACAAATGTAAAAGGTATGTTATTCTATGTGTTATGAGGTTACATCTTGGTGATATTGTGGAACATGCTTCAGGAAAAACATTGTAAGTTTTGGAATATTCCTTGAGGCACATCTTGGATGTATGATATATGTTGGTTGGGTTATATCTGTTGAGGTACATTACTAGATGCATATATTGGATATATTGGCACAAGGTTATGTTAACTGATTGAGACATATCATGAGTGATATGGCACATGTTTGGGGTACATGGTCTATCGATGTTTGGCATGTTGTTTGAGGTATATGGTTGATGATATGGTGCATCGTTAGAGGCATATGTTGGTGATCTTGGTATATTCTTTAGTGAGGTACTCCATTGTTGATATCCTATGGAATATGGTGTATGAGATGACTGATAGATATGGTATATGGTTGAGATACATTGTTGGTACATGGTATGGTATAGGTGATGATGTACATGGTTGATGGTTGAAGTATATGGTACAAGTGTTGGTGCATGGTTGATGCAATTGTTGTGGTGGATAGGTTGTGGTACACATTTGATGCTTGGTATGGTACATGTTGTGGTACACGATTGATGCTTGGTATGGTACATGTTGATGGTTTGGTACATCGTTGAGAAGCATATATTGTGATAGTGTGTTGGTGATATTGGTACATTCTTGGTAGAGGCATGTGTTGGTGATTTTGGAGATCTATTTGAGAGGTGTTCTTGGTATATGATCCATGTGTGAGGATCTAGTTGAGTATCAATGACACTGACATGTTGAACGGTTGACAGGTTGACAATGATAGGTTGATGTGATAGGTTGGATACAATGTCAGTTTGACAGGTTATAGATTGATGTGATAGAGACAGTGACAGTGACAGTGACAATGGCAGTGATTGTGGTAGTGACATTTTGGTCTACACTTATATTTCAGGGTGGTAGAATGAGGCGAGGAAAGGGGGTTGTAGTCTCCTTCTAGTTGGTGCCGAAGAATTCAGGGAGTTGGAGCTTCCTTTAGGTTTGAGCCTAAGAATCAGGGGATTTTATTCTCCTTCTGGTTGGAGCCAAAGAATTCAAGGAGTTGTAGCTTCCTTTAGGTCAGATCCTATGAATAGGGGGTTGTAGCCTCCTTCCAGTTGTAGCTAGAGAATTGGGAAGTTGGTGCTTCTAATTAATGTATTCTTTTATATATATATATATATATATAATAAAGCATTATGTGGTTTTCTCCCATTTGGGTTTCCACATAAATGTTGGTGTAATGTGTATTTGATGTGATGTTTCTTATGTTTATATGCTCATGATTTATTGAATGAAAACATAGATGATACATTGATGATGTATTGCTAACAAGATTGAAGTTTATATATTGTGGTTAAAAGTGGTAAAAGTGATCATATTGATTCATCCCCCCCCTCTCAGTATTCCAACAAAAATAACGTCAAACACAAAGATAAAGAGAAGTATTCACAAAAATGGAGGTTTTTATCAATTTTCATACTAAACCACTAGGTTTTTCATCCTGAACCTAAATTCGAAGAAACCAAGTTAGCATTCACGGTGTCAATCTCGACCAAAATAATTTAAATTCAAAAGAACACGCACATGCTCTTAAGAGTGTGCACGTGCTCTAGGAACATGCATGCTTTCCTAATAGTGAACATGTTCTTCACGCATGCGCTCTAGGAATGCACACATGTTCCTAAGAGCACACACACTCTATTATAAGCTATTTTTTATTTTCCATTCCCGTGTCCCTCCATCTCTCTCTCTCTCTCTCTCTCTCTCTCCTACACCTACCCCCCCTCTCTGTCTCCCTCTCCCTCTCCCTCTCCTACATCTACTTTATCTAAGATAGATGGGATAACAAGTTGTAGAATTAAATGCTTAATGAATCATTTGATTGTAATTTTTAGGTATTAAACTTGTTCATTTATCACAAGAATTCCTTTTTTAAAGGAAAAAAAAGGTATGATACATGAATGCCATTATTTTTTTATTAAATTAACTTGAAAAAAAATTCTCCCTAACAAAGAAAACACCTATATTTTTACAAACAATTAGTTTTAAGAATATCATAATAAAATAATTTTTTAGATGAATTGTGGTTATCCAAGGCAAGACAATGCAAGGCAAGGCAAGGAAATGCAAGGCATGGCACCACAATTCAAGGAAAGACATGTCATGGAAAGTCAATCTAAGGCATGGCATGGAAATTCCAGGCAAGGCAAGGCATGGCATGATAAGGAAAGGAAGTGCAAGGAAAGGAAAGGCATGAAAGTCATGGCATGGCATGGCATGGCATGGCAAGGCAAGGAAAGTCATGGGATGGAAAGGCATGGCATGACATGGTAAGGAAAGAAAATTCAAGGCATGAAATGGAATGGCATGGAAAGGAAAGGCATGGAATGGCATGGAAAGGCAAGGCATGGCATGGCATGGAAAGGAATGACATGGCATGAAAAGACAAGGCACTGCACAGAATGACATGGCAAGGCAAGACATGGGAAGGCAAGGCATGGCATGGGATGGAATGGCATGGCATGACAAGGAAAGGAAATTCAAAGCATGTCATGGCATGGCATGACAGGGCAAGGCATGGAATGGAAATATAAGGCATGGCATGGCATGGCAAGGCATGGCATGGAAAATCAAGGAAATGCAAGACATGACATGGAAATGAAAGGCATGGTAAGGAATGGAAAGGAAATGAAATGAAATGCAAGGCATGGAATGGCATGGCAAGGCAAGGCATGGCATGGCGAGGCATGGCATCACATGGAAAAAAAAGGAAATGGAAGGCATGGTATGGAATTGCATGGTAAGGTAAGGCATGTCATGGAAAGGCAAGCCATGGCATGATATGGCATGGAAAGGAAAGGAATGGAAAGGAATGGCATGGAAAGGCAAGGCAAGGCATGGAATGACAAGGAAAGGAATGGCAATGGCATGGAAAGGAAAGGCATGGCATGAGATGACAAGGAAATGAAAGGAAATGCAAGGAAATGAAAGGCATGGCATGACAAGGAAATTCAATGCATGGCATGGAAAGTCAAGGCAATGAAAGGCATGGCATGGGAAGGCAAGACATGACAATGCATGGAAAGGCAAGGCAAGGCATGACATGATTACATTTTTTATAATTTATTAATGATTAAATTTTTTATCATTTTCAAAATATAATTCAAGTATAGAATCAAATTCAAACAATATGATAAGATTTTAATTTTTGTTAACTAAATACATATAGTTATAAATATTATGACATTTTATCCAAGTTTCATCAATTGTGTTTCGATTTATCTCGTGAAATTACCAAGGTGATAATAAAAAACATCGAAGTGTTTCAAGTTTTTACAAAATTCTACATTTATCATCATTTTTAATATGATTAAACTTAGATAATCTTGTTTTAGCATGAAGATTAAGAACAATTTGCAGCAATTTCATTAAATTTTGATAGATTTACACTACTTATGTTCTCCACATTTTTTCATGTTTTTTTTAAATATTCCCAATCTAAAATAATTTAGTAAAAATTTCCATTTCACATTTGCATTTCCGTGTATCAATTATTTGTGAGTCTCAACAACGTTTCATCATCTTTTCCACATTCAAATATTAACATATGCACATCTAAAGCACCTCTATTATCAATAAACTCTAATTTTCCATGTTTTTATTTCTTCAAGAAATATAAGACATCTAATTGCATACCAATAGATGCTATATCAATATGTTTATCTTGAAATCATTGGTTTAACTTACTTAATTCAATTATAACATATACCAACAAATGAATACAAAATTGAACTTGAAATAGTGTTCTCATTTTATACATCTATCTATTATTATGTTTTCATTCTTGTAATAATGCCAGTATAATTTTGACAACTCTCTTCATCTGATTTGAATAATTTTGAGTAAGTGTAACTTATCAATTTGAAATAAATCCATTAAAATTTTAAGTTCTCCATGCATCTTTGTAGACTTTCGCAACCAAAAATATACTTTACTTCCCAACTTATCAATATAATTAAACTTGAAAAATAATTTGAAGCATAGTGCATCAAGATGTGTTACATAGAAACAAAATCTTATTGTATATGTAACATATACAATAAGGTTTTATTCGATTGTTTTATCTATGGTTTCAACTCATCCACCAAAATAGAATAAAAGGAACTAAAACAAATATTTCCCTCAAATTTTCCAGTGAACCTCTTTTGTTGCAAGTAAAAACTCTTTTCCAACTGTAATATTAGTATATGAAGAATATTCATTGGTTTACTACATATTAGGTGTTCCCTTGTACCTATGAAAGTCACATAATTCTTTATTTAAAATCTTAAAGATAAACCAACATGACTTCAATATGTTTTGTGATGGGTAAATATGATTTCCTTTATTCACTCTACAATAGTTGAATGTAAAGTTTATGAGCCTCATATACAACATGACTAATTAATACACTATGATAGTAGGAAACTCAATTATAGGTTGTAGTAAGTTGTAGCTTACAAGAAAATCAATTTATAAACATATTAGTTTAGAATGTCAATAAATATGTAATACATGCATGCCGTAATAGTAACATGGACATGAACTCCATGACAATGAAACTGAAAACAATTCTCTTTTTTGGAATGGTATGGCTCAAGTGAAAAATTGTTAAAAATCATTCTTTTGATTGTCATGACACATGGAGAAAATGCATAAAATCAATGACTAATAAAAGAAACAAGTGTTGCATGGAAGCATAGTCCCTGCCAGGTTGAATTGGGAATAAATGCACATGGACGGGGAAAAAGTAACGGAGGGAGATGGAAAATGTAGTGGAGATGTGGCAAGCAACATGAATCACAGGTGGTATCCATGCAGTAAATGACACGTGGCCTCTAGAGTCCCATTTATTTTTTGAAACTATCTAATCCATTTTTCTATTTTTCTATGTTAAAAGTTACATGCATAGTAGGAGAAAAAGATAATTCAAATTAAATAAACACAATTTCTTGACATTCAACATAGTTGAAGATAAAAAATTATCATCACATAAACATAAAAGGAGATAAAAAATAGTTTTATTTGAAATATGTCAAAAAATAATATTTTAGGTTACATATTCCTGGAAATTTAAATGCGTTTGTCATATAGAATGGGATTGGGGCTCTCGCAGACCATAAGAGAAATATTTACAAGAAATATGATTGTGGAAAGAAGAAGTGGGCGATGGTAGAGTGTAATACCTGAAAAGAAGAAATTGAAAGGTATCAGTCTTTGGCTAGACATTTCTATTTTAAAAGGTGGAATAACTGGATTGATAAACAAAGTAGGATATGATTAGTATAAATTTACAGTGATGGTACATATCAACCCTTTTTCTACTTTCTTGTTGATGCCTTTTTATTACTGTCGTCGATGACTACTGGAATCGTGCCAACTGCCTTTTTCCTTTCGTTGGCGACCTACTTCAATTCCCTTTCGACCCATTCTTCAATGTAGCGTCTCAAGGGGGCGACGTTGATCTCATTTCAGATTTTTATGTTGAAAAGTTCCTTTTCTAATTCCCTTAGATCTATAGAAAGATTACGCAAAGCCTGATCAATTTCTTCATTCTGTACCAGATAGTCAACTAGCCAATTGTCAACGTCATCTTCACCATATTCAAGGATGTTGATAAACTTTTCTAAAGACAATGCCTTAAAAATATCGACTTGTTTATCGAAGGATTTCTTAGTTAAGCGCAAGGATTTGAAGATTAAGTTGGGGTCTTGGACCTCGTTGGTCCTTCCGGCTAAGTCTATTTTGGTCATCTTTGTGAATAATTTTTATTTCTTTGATATGGCTTGTTCACATGATTGGACAATGAGATGCAGGTTCTTCACTCTCTTTCGAACATGCATTTAATTGAGTGATCCTGTTTTTGGAGGGGAGATCGTGTTGTCTTATTCTTGTTTCTGTCATGTTGTTGACATGGGTGCCGAAAGGAAGGACTGTTTCTAAATAGAAAATTTCTTCATTTTTTAAATCTGCATGCAAATGTTCGAGCAAAGTATGTGCCCTTGTTCCAAGGGAAGCCATGTTTTGTGATGTTTCCCATTCCTCAACATCAAATCCATTATTTTCTTGATATTATTCTCCACATATACTCTACAGGATGCGAGGAGGCTAGAGGATCCTTTTAACTTGGCTATAGGGGTGGCAGGCATGGATATTTCTAAAGGACTAGAAAGCAATGGCATAGGACTCAAATCTTCTTCCAGCCTCCAATGGAATCATCAAGAGCATCTTCAGTTTCTCTATGAATTCGAGAGAGTTGGGACGGTCGCATGTTCACAAGGTTAACCTCTGAATGAGATTGTCCTTTCTTATTTTTTACATCTCTCTTTTCAATAATTAATTTTTTAAACTTGTTAAAAACAACGCTCTGGAACATGAAGGATTCATCTTCGTCAAAAACTTTGGTATCATCTATGTCCATTGGATGACTATGTTGGATCGCGTCTCTGAGGTGATCAATGTTGTGGAATACGCTATCCAGATCATCAAGTTCCATGTTCTCACTCTTTATTTCAGACTCTTTCTCCTACCCCAAATTGTTTTTCTCTTCTTCTCCATGCAAATCTTGTAAGAACTATCAATTTTAGGGTGAGGAGGGTTGTTATTTCCTCCTCTCTTTGAATAATTCTAAGTTGCTTTCTTGTTGTGGTGGGACATTGGAGCTATGCTCTGGGATGTCGTGTTTTTGAGAGTGTTATCCGTCGATTGAACACTCTTCTCACCGGGGCCTTTTCCCTGTTCCTTTTACAATTCAGTGGTGCTCTGCAGTGTGTCTAGGTTGCCGACATCAGAAGCATGAGTGTTGTCGCCAATGCCTTTGTTTTTGCTCAGGTGTTTCTGGAAAAAATAATTGTTGAGGCCAAGTGTAAGTAAATGTTCTAAAACAAATTCATTAGGGTCGAACCCTCTTAGGATTTCAACATATCTTAGGGTCAAGTTGTTGAAATGGGTTGTGAATTCGTCAATTTTGTTGATGTTCCTCAACACGACGTCCCCTAATTTCCAAGGCAAAGGAATGAATTGTTGTTTTCTCTTCTCATGAAATAGATGCAACCAGTAATTGTATTGCCTTGCTATTTATGTACAAACATTATGTTCGTAATGTGACATGGAAGGAGAGAAGGTTTTCCTTAGAGCCAAAAATCCTTATCATACTGTAATTATCCATTTTTTCAAGTGCCCCCTTCCTGTCCAAAAGATTCATTTCCTGGTTAGATATGTGGGGAGCATCTTCTCCTAACAATAAATCTTTGAAAATTGAGACAAAGTCATTAAAAACCTCATAAAAACAGTGGGAGGCCTTGTGCTTCCATAAGGCCTAGTACCAGAAGGTTACTGGGTCAAATTCCTAGTTTACCTTCTTAGACATAGACAATTTTGGAAACTGACAGCAATGCGCTATCGCAAAAAGCAAGTAGGATGACATATAAAATTTCTTCTCCTTTTTGAAACTTGAAAATTGGGAACAAATTTCATGGGAAATTAACTTCCCCCTATAAAAAATGGCTTGTTCCTTGACTGTGAAATACAAAATATAAAGAACCATGTGGGAAATAGTTGTTGTGGATTCCTGTCACATTATTCATGTAAACAACCAGGCAATTTCCCAGAATGGATTTCTAAATGAACTAACCTACAAGCTTGTGATATCTTCAAGAACTGCCATTCGGTCTTCTAGGAACTCGGGCAAGAGGTCCAACCTGTTATTATGCTTTCCTAGGAATTGCTTGGAGTCTTCTCCTATGAACATCAATGTTGACTCCGACAATCTTAACATCTGGCAGAATATCTGAGGTGACAAAGAAATAGAAGAGTGGTCCCACAGTGGAATAATTCTTTGGGCTACAATATATTTATCGACGCACCAAGAGACCATCTCCTTACAGTCAAAAAATTCAGGGACACAACCTACACGAGAAATTCCAGAGGTCCAAATCATTTATTTTTGGGAGGAAGGGCATGAGTAGTAAGAATATGCCATGGACCATTGGAAGTTTTGTTCCTCGCGCTCGAATATGTTCATTGTATCTCCACAGAACTGTTGTCGAGTTGGTTCCAGCCGATGGTTGAAATGAATAGTTGAAGGGGATAATATAACCCTCCGGAAATGTTTGTGAATGGGAAATCTCCTTGAACCTTTCTCTCATTACTGACAATCTCTATGGGTGATGCATGATGAGTTGTTAGCATTAAAGATTATTTATTGCATACTTAGAAGTGAGAAGGTGTCCAGTATGACGAAGAACAATTAAATATTGGAGGTTTCATGAATGTGCCAACCCGACGACGTGCGAACGATATTCCATGATTTTGAAATTAATACTCGGAAGAGATAATATAATTCTTTGCAAATATTTGTTTAATGCATATTAATGGGAGATCTCCTCGAGCCTTTTTCTCATCAACGAAAATCTATACGGTTCCTGCCTAATGAGTTGTTAGCATTAAAGCTTACTAATTGCATATTTAGAAATAAGACCTTATATATATGTGTGTGTGTGTGTGTGTGTGTGCGTTTATAAACATTTTTTTATTATAAAAAAATGCGAAGGTGACAGAGATGGGGAAGATCAAGTAAGGAATGGCCAAGTATGAAAAGCAGTCGGACGAGCTTCAAAATAGGGTTACAGGGTATACTCAGGAGAGGTGAGTGTATAGCGGTCAAATTTTATGTCTCGGATTTTTTGACTGCAAAACGCGTAAAACGGAAGACGACATGATGGGGAAATTCAGCAGTCGGTTTGTATATTTGTGGAATTCCGGGAAAGTGGCTAAGTATGGAATAGGGAAACAGTCGGTCGGGCTTGTTTTTGGAATTAAGGATTAACCCTCTGGAAATCTTTTTTTAATGCGTATCAATGGGAGATATCCTCAAATCTTGGTTTAACATTAAAGATTTCTAATTGCATACTTAGAAACAAGTCCTTACACACACACACACACACACACACACACACACACACACATAATTATGTTTTTATAAACAATCTTTTTAATTATAAATAAGACTCTTTTATATATGCATAAGTATGAAC